>APFE030397849.1:23021-41232 GCA_000404065.3 Pinus taeda | reverse complement strand
ATCGGGTGCCACACAATTTTCAGGTGGGCGACAAAGTCTGGTTGCATTTGCAAAAGGAACGCCTTACTGGAGCCTATCGGAAATTAAGACCACTCCGATATAGTCCTTACACCATTACTACAGCTATGGGAGACAATGCATTTGAGCTCAGCATTCCCCCATTCCTTGGCCTGCACCCAATGTTCAATGTAGACCGCCTGCAGCCATACTTTCCACCATTACTAGACACATCCGACATTACAGAACAGCTCCAACCCACAGAACTAAATCCAGATTGCATGGAACAAGCTGCAACTGATCGGATCATGGACACACAGATCAAGAACACCCGCCAACAGAATATCCAACTGTACCGAGTTGTCAAAGCAGGCCAACTCCCTCAGCAGGGCAAGTGGTTCACCAGGGAACAGGTTCAGCAGAAGTTTCCTCATCTCATGGGGGAGCTCAACGCAATGGGGACCATTGCTTCCTAAGGGGGGAGGAATGATCCAGGTGGATATTGTTGGCCACCTGCCAAGTCCACATGGACCCCCACCATTGTCTTTCTCAGCATTTTCAGTTTCCTTAATTGTAGCACAACTTACTATTTTTAGCAGTTTTTCGGGTCCTGAACTTCCGGAGCCGTTTTGAGGCCCTAAACGACGTTTTTTGGGGAATCCAGGAGCAACATGGGTCCATGGAACATGGACCGGTGTTGCTGTTTCCACAATGATAGTGCTCGAATAGATCTTTCTAATGAGCTATTGTACGCGTCAAACGGAGATCATATGCTAAAGTTACGACCCCGGGAAGTTGATGTACCAACTTACCCCCAAACGGGGCCCACAGTTTGGTGTTTCATCTCCTAGGGTTAGGTTTATGAATGTTAAGGGTTTTTCATTGTTTCTCAACAATAAATAGGCCTTCGAGCCTCATTGTAAGTCAGTTCAGAGGCATGTAGCCCACACATCTCTTCTCAGAGATAGCTACCATCACCCTAGCTAGTTTATTTCCATTTCTGATTGTAAGCATATTTCAGTATTTTCCATTAATGAAATGAAGTATTATTTCCACTGCATATTTGTGTATATGGTTATCTCTGTAATTTGTTGCATTCCTGTTTAAATCCGGATCAGACTTCGAGGTCCAGAGTCTGTTCTAGATCTACTACTTTCTCTCTCCGTTGTGCTAGGCTCACTTGCACCCTGCTCTCTTGCCCAACACTCGCTTGAATCCTATCGGTCTAGATCTGAAGCTTGCGCAGATCCTTCTAGATGCTTCCTAGTGTCTATATATACTATTGTTTAAATTACTGCCACAAATCTGTTTTGGTATCTCTTACCTTGTCGCAAATCTCATCCACCTCCTCTTTGGTGAGGATCATCGGGTCAATGCATGCATGTTTATTAGATTTGTGCTTCTTCCTTGCCCTAAAAACTGTCTCCTTACTACACTTCCTCAGTGTGAATGGAGCGCTCTGCTCCTCTCCACCATCTTTGCCTTGTCTCGATAGTTCTTTCTCCTCAGAGTGCTGCAAAGCCAAAGCTTCAACTTCCTTTGTGCCAGTGCGATCTCCCTTAGTACGTTCTTTTGCAGCGTGCTCCTTTCCGTAGCTACCTTAGTAGCAACTTCTTTATTTTTTCTACTCATCTAATGCTCACGTCGCTTCTTTACGCTTCTGTGCAGTAGAGCTCTCTGAACCCTTACTAGTACCTGCACCAACGTCCATGGGTTCCTGCCACTCTGGTGACCAACTGCCCATAATCGCCTTCACATCTGTTTTTGAGACTAAGTATGGTAGCTTGTGCCATATATGTTTAGGTTCCTTCTGATCCCTGATTAAGACGTTATGGAAATTAGCCTTAAACTCTGCGAAGGCCCTCAACTAATCGAACAAGGTTAGGGTCAACCTTGGTCGCTGACTGATTGTTGTATGAAGATCCACTTCCATTAAGATCCACAAAATCTTTGATTCTTGGATCCGCTCCAAATCCTTTGTTGACCATAGTGAAGCAAACTTCGTTGACTCTGGTAAATATTTTGCCCACAAAGGAAACTGACTATCCTTCGGCAATCTCCATGCTACTAAGACAATTGACAATAGGAGTCACACATAATTAAAGGGATTACTGTCCTCCTGTGCTTCACGATATTTAATGAGGGACTCCTTACACAAATACTGCGCTCAGTTATATTTTACTCCCTTCGCGCACTAGGTTGCCAACGACACCACCGACACCGGAACTTTGTCCACGCGACATTTCATCATAATTTTGCCTGCAAGAATTTGGGCGGTGCATTTCTTGGTCCTGAATGGAACAGATAGAATTCCGCACAATTTATTTACCAAACCAAATTAAAATATTATCTTATTGGCCAGCTCCTTTTCTCCACTTTTCCCTCCAAACTCCTTGGCAAGGTCTACCCCTTTATAGGGCATCTTTGTAATCCGATGGATGAGCATATCCATGATCATGATGGGTTCGTTGATCCATAAGTACCCATCGTGCACAAATGTGAGTAGCTGGTGCACACACACTGTGTTGATAATGGTCCTATGAAAATGTGGTATGCAGAGCATGTGCAACAACCTGGCTTGCTCGACACCTCTAACACATTTCATGGGTTCTAACTGCGTAAGCCCATTTTCTTCATAATAAATCTTCTTCATGTACTTGTGAGTGGCCAAATTAGGGAATATCTCATGGTTCGCGAGATCCCAATATTCCATCCTTAGCACCAGAATGCGTTCTAAGACCGTGCCTTCAAATTCAACATGTTCTGGTAACAGGGGCATCGTGACTGTAAACTTCTCGGAATCAGAGTCTTTCATTACTTTTTTTTTCCCTTTCCGTAGAGGGATATACTTCGGGATCCATGTGATAGGCTCACCCTCCTTAGCATCTAATTCCTCCACTCCCCAAAATTCTTCTTCCTCTAGGTCCATGATTTTCTCCAGCTTCTTATCCTTCTTCTCCTTCTATCAAACCTCCAGGTTCTTCCTCGATGAATGTCTCACTGGCATAGGTTTCTTCTGCTTCTCTTTCGCAATCGATTGCTTCATCCTAGGTGACCTCGGTGCCTTAGGCACAACAGGTGTAGCTTCCATGCTTTTTATTTCAGGGGCTGCCACGTCGGAGATGAAAGCTTCAGAACTAACAACCTCTACAGGATTTATGGTAGTCATTCACTCAAAGAACAATTCACGGGCTTCTTCAGATAAGATTGTGAACGAGGGTTGTGACAAGAGTTCTTCCCAATCTTCTCACTTCATAAACTTAAAACAACAAGGCTCACATATAATTCTCAAAACACAAATTTTTCTTCGGCAGACCAACATGCCCAATTTATAGGCAGTTTTGAATTCAAATCTAACCATTCCCTCCAATTTTGGATCATAAATGTGTATTTGGCAACAAATATTCAAAGATTTTAGCCATAAATGGTGCCTACCTGCTCCTCTTAATGAAAGTTTTTCCATCAAATCGTGAATAGTAACTCCAATGGCTAATTTTGGACCCATCTGCATGGTACCATCCTCCACGGTGCAATGCATCCACACAGGTTCACCTGTCACACCCCTCTCTTCCATTGCACAACCTCCCTACTATGTTTTTCTCCTTCTCGAGCAGCGTAGTTTATAGTCACGCAATCCCCTGTAGCTTCCTGTATTACTAATATGTCCTGCTACCATTTAGTCATTGCGCAAGGGTGGGATCCCATGTATACAACTTCAACCTACTTCCATGCAATTTCTCAGGGAATGGTTCCCCATTCAGCTTCATGAGCTAAACTACACCACCATCCATGATCTCCTTAACAACATACGGCCCCAACTAGTGCTTTTGAAATTTCCATGGAAATTTTGTGAATTTGTTGTCATATAGTAGCACTAAAGTATCTATCATAAGTCCTGTTAAGTTATGGTATGTTCTATTTTTGTAACAGTTTACTTCTTTCTCTTATTATATTCCACAGATTAGCAATCACATGTACATAAAGTAAAGTGCAGATAGAACATTAAACGATTGACATAAAACAAGCCAAGACAAGAGACACAAGATGTGGCGGCTAGCCAGGGACAAACCCCATAATGTGTGGGGAACCCCTTTGATCAAATCTTCTTTTATCTTCAATAATTCAGAAGAGAGAAATAGTACAATAAATCTGATTCATATCAATAGTAGCAAACCCTAGATCAACAACATCAACATTAACGGCTTCATTATCAAACTAGGGCAGACGATATCTCACAAACTGACCGTCGGATTGACTTCATTCAACCACCAAATGTTGCAGCTTCTAGAGGAGGTCCAGATGAACCTACAACGTAGTTCAAATGAGGAGATCTTTTAGGCCATGCAGGTTAATCTTTACTTCTGCAATTGCAGCGTCAGTTTCAACAGTTTCTGGCTTCAAACTAGGGCAATCGATATCTTGCAAACCATTCATCGGATTGACTTCATTCCACCACCAAAAGTTGCAGCTTTTAGAGGAGGTTTAGATGAACCTACAACGTAGTTTAGATGAGGAGATCTTCTAGGCCACGCAGGTCAATCTTTACTTCTGCAGTTGCAGCTTCAGTTTCAACAGTTTCTGGCTTCAAACTAGGGCAGTCGATATCTTGCGAACCATTCATCGGATTGACTTCATTCCACCACCAAAAGTTACGCCTTCAGAGGAGGTTTAGATGAAACTACAACCTAGTTCAAATGAGGAGATATTCTAGGCCACGCAGGTGAATCTTTACTTCTGCAGTTGCAGCTTCAGTTTCAACAGTTTCTGGCTTCAAACTAGGGTAGTCGATATCTTGCAAACTGTTCATCAGATTGACTTCATTCCACCACCAAAAGTTGCAGCTTCTAGAGGAGGTTTAGATGAACCTACAACACAGTTCCAAAAAGGAGATCTTCTAGGCCACGCAGGTCAATCTTTGGATCTGTAGTTGCAGCTTCAGGTTCAACAGCTTCCGGCTTCACATGTGTGAGAGAGAGGCCCATTTCTGCGCAGTAGAGAAGAGACTCATTTCTGCGCATTAGAGAGAGAGAGATGTGATGAGAAGAGTGAGTGAAAATGAAAAAAATTCCTCTTATATTTATACACAATGTTGGTGTTTGAATAGATGCAACTGTTGGGCTTCTGAGCCTACATGAGTTGTAGGTCGGCTTGATAGTAATTCCATAATCAAAACAAATTCATATCTCCACGAATACTTATCAGAATCAGATGATCTTTATATCAATCCTACACCTCTCGAAGAGAGGAATCTAATAAAAATATTATCAGCCATGAATAAGATGACCCACATGAATTTTTGCCCTGGTTGCCAATTTTAACAAGTCCTTAGGCCTTTTAGTATGCCTTAGAGTCCTTATGTAATGTCGGCCACCAACCCAGTGCACAAAATCTTCTATGCAGTCTCTTTTCTTGCATAGTGTCCAGCCACTCCTCCATGTGCTTCAGCAAGGATACTAGTGTGTTCAAATCCAGGAACATACCTTCGTAGTATTTCATCTGTTCCCATCTTATACAAGTGACCTGCAATTACTGAA
The DNA here is from genome assembly GCA_000404065.3 of Pinus taeda. Taxonomy (NCBI): domain Eukaryota; kingdom Viridiplantae; phylum Streptophyta; class Pinopsida; order Pinales; family Pinaceae; genus Pinus; species Pinus taeda. The sequence goes on along the minus strand of APFE030397849.1, from coordinate 35,701 downwards.
AAATCCACAGAGCGAACTACTAACTCCTTCTTTTGCTGCGTAGAATAGCTTTCCGGAGTTGTACACGTAGTAAAAAACTGAATGATATCTGCAAAATGGTCATCCATGATGCATATCACAAAGAGCTGCACATCCAACAGTCCTTCCTCCAAACTATTTGGTTCTTCTTGAAACAACAGTAACCAACGACAAATCTTCCCCCCCAGCATAGGCTTATTGACTAGGAACTTCAGTGCAGAGTGATCTGTATACATTTTAAAGTGTCCACCCAACAAATAATGCTGAAAATTTTATAGCGCATAGACCATCGTTAGTCCTTCATGCTCTGTAGTAGAGTAATTATTCTTGACCTTGGATAAATTTCTGCTTGTGAAGGCTATCAGATGATCAGGTTCGCCTTCTCCTACCTCTGTTAATACCGCACCTAGCATAATGCAAGAGGCATATACATGCACATGGAATTCTTTCTTCCAATCTAGGAACACCAAAATAGGCATAGTTACCATGTTTTCCTTCAAGACATCCACACTGCACTGAAAGTCTTCATCCCAGCAAAACATTGCATCTTTCTTCAATAATTTTTCCATTGGGCGATTACCTGAGCATATGCCTTGATAAACTTTCTATAATATCTAGTGTGCCCCAATGTTGCATGCAACTTCTTTACATTCCTAGGAGCTCCCAAATTCACAATTACAATAATCTTCATAGGGTACACCATCAATCCCTTCTTACATACAACATGGTTGAGAAAAATTCCAAAGGGCACACAGAATATGCACTTCTTCAAGTTTAGTGCGATCTAATACCTTTGACATGTATCCAACATAAGGCGCATGTGTACAACCTGGCGCTTCACTAAACCAAACACAGTTAAATCATCAAAATAGACATCCAAAAATTTATGAATAAACTCTTTGAATGCTGCGATCACTACCCGAGAGAAAATTGCAGGTGCGTTCTTCAATCCAAATGGCATTATTCTTATTGAAAGCAACCCCACTCCATCGCAAAGGTTGCTTTGCTTCAATCTTCCAACGTGATATTTATTTGATGATATCCTAAAAAGCCATGAGTAAACGTATAAGCCTCCTGTCTGCCAACATTCTCTAATACTTCATTTGTAAATGGTGTTGGAATCACATCGTGGACGTGTGCATCATTCAAATTTCTTAGATCTATGCATATTCGGATTTTTCCTTTCTGTTTCTTCTCTTGGTCCACCATTGGACTTACCCAATCGAATTCTTCTATTGGTTAAATAATACCGGCATCCAGCTTCTTATCCAGTTCTTGGCACACCTTTTCTTTATACTTTGGGTTTAGCCGATAAGGTCTCTACTTAACAGGCTTCACATCCGGCTTCAATGCAATCTTCATAACACCTAAATCTCCAACAATCCCTTTTAAATCTGAAAATTTGTTGGGAATGGATCCTGGTACTCGTGCAATAGTTCAACTACATTATCAATTGTGTCTTCATCCAATAGTCTCCTATCTTTGCAAACTTAGGTTCTACTTCAGATCCAATATTTACTTGTCTATTTTTCAAAGGTTTTGATATATTTGGGTTCATAGCTTTCGGTCCTTTGACTTCGTGCTATCCCTCTTTCTCTGGAATGTTAATATTTAGTGGGTTTTTGTCTTCCTCTTCATCAGTCCCATTGTAACACTCTAGTGCATGGTGCAACTGTGTACTCCAATCCGGTTGATCCCATTCTATAAGTTCCTTAGGTGTTCTGAATATAGCTTCTTTTATCTCGTGGAGTGCTTCATCAATGCACTCAAACCCATCCTCAAAGCTAAAAACTAATAGAAAACTCTCCCTTAAGATGTCCCATTTAGCTATCCCATGGCAAAGCTCCATCTCCAAATACTAGTTCATTGGAATTGCATCTAAGGTATGAAAAAAAATGTGCACCCATTTTGGCTGGGGATCTATTCCCCAGGCCTTAGTCCATCATGCCAAATGATCACGTGGATCATCCTTCCCACTGTATTTTTCTATCATCCAGGTATTAGAATATCCAAAACTCAACTTCATCATCCTTTTTTATCCTTTCCATCCAGCGAAGCTCTCCTTATGCGTACCCCACCAACGGGCAGGCATAGTACGCAATGCCAACTCTAGTGCCTAGAAGTGATGTTCATCCAGTAATTCTGATTCAAATTCATCTAGAAATAGATCCACATTAGTCAAACCATCATAATGTAGAATATTCCTTACCTCAATCGAGACACATCGCAGTGATTTGGTCATCATATTGTAACGGAGCATAGATACTTCATGCAGCTGATTCTACCAGTGTTCAAGCTCTTTGTCTGAATCTGAGGTGCTGGAGCTATCCTTCTCCCACACAATTCATCCATCATCTGTAGGGTCTATCCAATCTTCATCTCTCACTATGATCTTTCATATCTTATCTAAATCATCATCACTTTCCATGAAGTCATGAACATGTTCAGTATAATGCGCTCCTTTAGCAAGATCTAGTGGCACTACAACCATGAGAAATTTCCTTTCAAAGGTCATCTTCCACTTCTTCAAGTTGATTATAGTGTCCATATCAATAACCCACTCAATTCCTAGTTGCACAGGGTATGGGTTACTGTCATCTACTATTTCAATGACTTCAAAGTCAGCCAATGCGCTTGAGCCCATAATGTCCACCACTACAACATATGAGTGCCCCATTAGAATAATCTTCTGTTGATTTTCCATGTGCGACTAAATAGGAGACCACTGGAACAAAGCTCTCCCCATTTTTTCTCACGTTCTCTTAGCTAGGACATTGGCATCTGATCCTAGATCAAAGATTACCTGGTCCAATTCATATTCTCCTATTTGCGCAGTCAGCCTCATGTCGCGCCCCATTCACTTCTTATGCTTACTAATCTTTCTCACTGTGCATTGTTCAACAGGAGTATTTTCTTTATTCGTGCACTTTTCGATTAACTCTTGCAACCCTTATACCGCTTTCTTATCACTCAGTAACTTCATACAGGTCTTCAAAAAAGTAGTTAGTACCGTAGGATCTACTTCTTGTGTCACACTAGTTTTTGGCATTTTCTCCTGGCTTCCTGAGGTGGAGGCCTTAGTGAAGTTTTTCTTTGCTTCCATGAAGGTCTCTTTAGCGCAATTAAGATCAAAGTCTACTTCCTTCTGAACAGCCTTGTATACCCACCCATCATCCTCAGGCTTCTTACCTTCATCTACACCAGTCTCCATACCACTTCTTGTCACTATATTTATGCTCTGATCTTCTTTGTGGGGCTCTGCCCTCATCATTTGGATGTTCTACATAGGCTGATGGGGTCGTGCCTTCTTTTCTTGCATCTTTTTCATAAGGACCGGACATTCTTCTGTCACATGGTTAAACTGTCAACAATACTGACATGATGGATGCGTGGGGTTTGTACAATCTCGTGCGAAGTTCCCTGCTTCGCCCCAGTTATAGCATATTACCTGCCCATGCCCTCGGCGAGTTATGCCACTACTTCCTCATATACGACCTTGGAACCTTCCGTGCACTATTCCCGTGCCTTGATCATCAGGCCGGTTCTCTGCCTGCTTTCGGTAGGTAGGGGTTCTATCCACCATCAACTCATAAATCCTACAATGGTGTTCATCATGTTCCACAGATTCACAAAAATTGCAAAACATTCGTTGAGGGTTCTATGCAAACTTTTGTAGTAAATGGAAATTATTAGTAACGTTTTTTCCTGTCCCCTGAAAGATAGCGCACCACAGTGCAACTTCCGCGCTTGTCCCAACATTATTCTCTGGTTTTAGGGGAATAGGCGCTCGCCCCATAATATAATTCTTATAAATTGGGTAATGGTCCTTATCATTTCCATGGCTCTTGCACTTCAAACACAATACTTTAGCGTGCACCTTCGGTTGAGATTCCTTTCCTTTCTTCAGGATCTGTAACTCCAAGTGCAGGATTTCCTGTTGGGAGTGAATCTGTTGCACTCCTAGGTTCTTATCCTGTATGGGCGAAGCATCCAACCTCATCGCAATTTCCAAAGCTTCTTCCTGCATTTCTTTCTTTTGTTGTGACAAAAGCACTCTCAAGTGTGGCAATAGTGATGCTATATACCAATTGCAATGCTGGGAATATGCAATTATCATATTGGCTTGTCTAATCATGAATTTCAACCTCTGATTGAAATCTTGGGGTGTCTCATCTACCTTTTGTCGAATTTCTTTAAACTCAGTCACCGAATACACCTCTGACTTAGGATTTTTGAACTCCTTGTTTATAGCTTTCTGGGTCTCTAGCAATGACACAGTGGGGTTATCAGTGCAATACTTGATGTAACATTTTAATGCATGATCATGTAAGGTTGTGACTAGATGTGCTTTCTTGATGTTATCATCCATAATTTGTTGTGTCGTCCATACATCTCCTGCGACAAACCATAATTTTTCGGGATATTCTCTCCTTACTCCTTTAAGACTCAACATCTTCATCGTGTTTTCCATGTTGAATGGTGGATGTGGAGGTGGAGGGGGTGAAGGTGTAGGTGAATGAGGTGGAGGTGGAGTGGATGGATGAGGTATCCTCATGATACCCTGCGTAATTAACTGTACTGCACTTCACGACATAGTCAACACTATTCCTTCATCGTCGCTTAAAGGAGGTTCAATGAGTGGATTGTATTTTGAGTTTGATCCTTCGTTTCTTCTAAATAACCTCCCACTTCGCGTAGCCCCAAACATCAAGGAAATTGCATAACTTTCTTTTCACATAACAACATTTTAATCCAAGTCTTTAATGATTTCAAATACTTACATCATGGTCCTTTAAATAGCCTTTGTTCCGCTTCGTTATAACTGATATTTCTATTGATCGTGAAATAAATAAAAAAACTTCCCACTGTGCGATCAATATAATGATCCGCAACCCGAGTGATATTTCTTCCTGATTCCCCCATACTTCACACAAGCTTAGGAGTCCACACTATAGGGCTATTAAGCCTCCACATCCCTTGACTATCGACCAATTTAAACAAACACTCCTGTAGTTCATCAGGGAAGAAACAAAAGAACATGTCGGTCTTGTCTATGTACAAAAATCTCTACAACCACTATTCCTTGGATAGTTTAGGGCTCCTTTTCTCTTGAGTCACGAATGCGTGCACATTTTGGTCAATGCACTTTTCAATCTCTTTCTTCGTAGGAAACCATTTATCGTACATCTCTTAGATAGATCCCGATCCTAGATAGATGGAATAATTTGTTGGCTTAAGGGGGTCTATCCCAAGTTTAGAGTTGTTTGTGCCAACCAACAAAATCCTAATTGTTGGCCCTTTCGGCAACAACATGCATAGCGCAGGCTGCAATCTCACTTGAAGCAGTACTGGGGGATGCTAGAACCAGGTTTTTGCATCTAGAGACTGTGTGATAAGTGATCTTAAGCCCTTGTAGCTCAAATCTGCCTTCATGTAGACTTGTATCTTTTTATGGTCCACTACTGTAACTCTAAGAAAATGGCTTCTAGACCTTTGCGAAGGTCAGCGATTAGACTTTATAGACCTAAAGGAACCAGACTATCCACTTTCGCACACTAAATAGTAGCCCTAGATCCGCCTTCACGTAGATATACTTGATTCAACAAAAATCATAACAAATTTAACCTTTATCTTCGTGAAAATAGATAATTACTTAGTTCATGCATAGGTCTTAAATATTTAATAGATTCACACAACATTTATACTTCATTTCACAAAAAACAGATCATTAATCCATAATGCATAACTTGAATAGAAATAATAATAATATACAAAGGCAAGATATTTGTTCCAAAACCAATCTTTATTAAGTTCAACGTTCAATTTACAAACTCTTCCACCCTGTGCACCCAATTGCAAGGGCCCATGCACTCAGTTGCAGACTTGCCAAGGTCTCCACGCACTCAGCGGTAGGACCCTTCCCCTTTCGCATAAGTGCATGAAACAAAGCTTTCCTTCCCTAGCACTTGCCAAAAACAATAATCTTCTATCTTTGATTTCTCCTTAGACTCGCTATGACTCAAATATATATAGTTTTTTCAATACAATACCCTGGTCTGTGGACCATGGGTGGGTCTCAAAATTGATCCATCACTTACCCAAACAAGGGGTTAGAGCCCCTTTGAATCCTACTTAGCTCTGCACTCCACTTCCACATTTCCCTGAGACTTTACATTCTTTCACAAAATATTTTTCAAAAATTGGTTAAACTAACCCAAAATTGACCCTAGGGACCCTACACAACACTTTTGGTTTTTACGCTTCTTGAGTTTATGGGTTGAGTGAACTACTCTAATGCATTTGGAGTGTTGTTTTCAATTTGAAACCATTTTCATTTTACCTAAATAGGTTTTTACTTTTCCAAGATATTATCATTTATATTAAATCCAAACATATATGGTTTTATTTCTATTTCTAAATTCCCTCTCATTTTTTCCCAAGGAAAAATCGTTAATTTCATTAAAGAAGTTAAAAATTGCATTTTGTAGGTGCATTAAAAAAAATTTGTCAAAAGGATCAAACATCCATCAAAAAATACTAAAAAAATGAGGCCTAGAAGCCCATCTCAATCAAACATTACCCATGTAATATCAGTCATATACATACATATCAAAATTTCACCACTAATAAGTCCTCCTATAACAGTGAGAGGATCCAAGTATAAATACAAGCTGTGATGAAAAAAAACAAAAAATTAATCCTGGAAATGTTCCATCCCTAGGGATTTTATGAAAATCTTGTGGTAGAACTCATAAAATGCCTCACCATTCTATTTTGGTATCTTCCATGTGCGAAGATATTTTTGTGTGCCTACTTTGGAAAGGTCATCAACCATGGTGTTTCTTTCCCTAAAAATATGAGTATAGGAAATTTGGTCAAAACTTCTTTTTAACTGTAAAACCTACTCCACCATAGGAATAATTGTGTGTATAGGACATCTTGTAGCTCCATTAAACCAATTAATAAATAATAAGAGAATTTCCAAAAATATGGAGTTGTCTAGATCCCTTTTCAATGGAAAATAATAACAATAGCTTTAGAATATATAATTTAGAAAAATTGTTTGATATCCACCCCAAGGTGCTTTAGAGTTTCAAGAAAAAAATTTCATGCAAGTATAGGAAAATTCCTCCCCCACATAAGCCATTGGCCTGAGAAATACCATCGAAATAGGCCTAGGGCTGAGATGGGTCCACCACTTTAGGATAAATATGCCTCAGCCTATGTAGATCATTTGACTTCAGGATTAGATCATAGATAGAAAGGGAATTAGCTACCACTCTGTTAAGGGTTGCAAGATTATCCTAAAAAATGACATGGTTTCGTGTTACCAAATCCCCAAATTTATAATGGGCAGGAGATTTCTGATTTTCATAGGAGAAAATTTTTCCCACCATCAATGTCATGCTTCCATGCATGAGATACCCTACCAAATTAATGTTAGACACAAATCGGTATGAACAAATTCCACACAACACAGGTGAAAGGGAATTCTAGGAAAATGTGGACCATTGTTTCCTCTGCAGATTTGCAAATAGAACACTAGCTTGGCCCAAGGAGGCATCTCCTTTTTAAGATTTCAACTTTCGGGAGAATTTTTCCATGAATGCACCACAGGAAGAAACACCAATTTTATAGAAAACTGAGCCTCCACAATTTCTTCCACCACCATGCTAACACTCTAGGTTCCTTGTTTTCCATGATAAAGAGGTAACATGTCTTGGGTGTCTATTCTCCTAGGAAAGAATGTGTTGCGTGTGGATCTTGATTATCTTCCTAACTTAGAGGTATTCTTTCAGATGTGTTTGGATCCCAATCCTTAATGGGGGATGTGTGGGGGATCCCCCCCCCCCCCCAACTATTTTTTCAGGGGGTCTTAGGGCCCCCCTTAGCAAGGGTTCAGGGGAAAAACTCTTGAAAGAAAAAATTAGAGAAAAACTGCCTTATGAAATATTGAAATTTCGTAGTCAATCTAGGCCATTCATTAGGAAAAATATCTGATCGTAGAATTTATGTTAATTTAGTGTTTTTTTTCCCTAGAAGGAAACCCTTGGTATATATGAGGGAATTGTATTGCGAGTGTGTATTATTCTGTCTGAGAAGAAGAGAGGAGACTGCGTGAGAGCGAAGAGGAAGTTACAACCAATTTGTTGTAGGTTGTATCCCTTTAGTTTGTTTGATAAAATATAAGTAAGGACCGACTATTTCTTCGTAGATTTAGCCCAAATTGGGTGAACTACATATATCCATGTCTCTCTTATTTTATGCTTTTCTGGGTGTTTTTTTTTTTCCAATACTTTATGTGTTACATTGATTTGCTATTTAATTTCTAAGATAATGTACCCAAAATAAAATATCCTCCCTGTCACTCAGTCTAACATGAGAAGAATTATGGGCAGTTGTATAATTCTTCCACAACCCTGACCAGGTAATTAACACAATCAATTGATTTTCATCCATCTAACCTTGAGCCTAAATAGATGTTTTTTTCAAATCTGTCACTTGGTTCAATGTTATAAACCCTATTTCATTAAGGAATGCAACCATCTCCTATGGAAGAATGAAATTATGCCCATAGCTGACACAAGGAGCTTCACCAATTCTATATCATTCACGGAGGAAACCTTCCATGCAAGACCCTATTTGATCACACCAAAAGAATCCATAACAACTTTCCAAACTACTAAAACATTTGTCTTGTCACTTTATTAGGAGATATGATCCAATATTTGATAGAAATTAGGGATATGTATTTTCTATAGACCACATTAGTCTGTAAGCTTATTTTAGATATCAACCTCCAACCTACCTTAGCAGCCAAGGCTTTTGAGAAGGAAATTAAATTTTCCAAGCCCCAACCACATCAATTTTTTGGAAGAGAAATTTTATCCCATTTTACCCATGGGAAAACTATTCCTTCCTTTTAACCCAACCATAGAAATATACAACAACATTTATGAACATAGTTAAGGATTCCTTTTAGAATGCAATAAAAGACATCCAAATAACTTGAACTTCTTATGCGACAGATTGGATAAGCACCAATTTGCCTTCTCGAGACAACCACCTAAAACTCCACACCATATAATTTTTTCAATCTTTACTAACAACCTATTCTAGTCCATGTTTCTATAGTCATTAGGTTTTAGATGAAAAACTAGATATTTAATCCACTGGGGAAAATATTTTGGGCATTGGTAATCTCATATATAGACAAACCCATCATTGAGAAAGATGAAATCTATAGAATTATCATCATACCTGTTTCTTTAAAAAAAAAAATACAAAGTTGATTTGTTTGATGTTAGATCCCTCCTCGATCCATGAAAAAAGAATAGGATGTCACTAATGAACAACACATGTGTAATGGTAAACTCACTTGCCACTGCAGGTCCTTTTAAATGTCCCCTCCTTTTGGCATCTACTAGAAATCTACTTAAACCTTCCACAACCAAACACTATACAAAGGCCTCTTTCAACATGAATAAATGGAGAGGTGAATCCATTAATAAGCATCACAAAGGAGACTGTAGTTTTTCAACACATAATCCAGTTGACGAACCTTAACTCAAAACCCAAATGTGTCAAGAGCATTCTAATGTACACCCAATTGATCATGTCATAAGCCTTAGATAGGTCAAATTTGAGAACCATACATTTTAGCTTCTTAGTTTTTGGACCATGGAGACCTTCCTATGCTACCCCAATGGTCTTATGGATCTGCCTTCCCTCAAAGAAATCGAATTGTTTCTTTGAAATATGTCGGTTTTTCTTGAGTCTATTTGAAATGATCTTTGTAATAATTTTGTATATATTATTATGTAGTAATATAAGCCTGAATTTGTCAAAAGAGTGTAGGGAATTAGTCTTGGAGTTAGGGTGATAAAGGTGGAATTGAAAGCATCGTACATCCACTCAGACTATCTACAATCCTCTATTACTCTGATAAGATCATCCCCAAGAATATATAAAAAATTAGAGAAGAATTCGACTGGCCAACCATCAGGGCTAGGGATTTTGTCCTGTTGGAAGCTATGAAACACCCTCTGAAGCTTCTCCTTAGATATTGAATCCATAAGATAGTCATTAATAGTTCATCAACAAAGTGGGGAAAATGACGATCCAAATCAATCACTTTAGCTAGAGTGTATCTGTTGAAAATGCAACAAGAAAAGTCTTAATTTGATTTTTGCATTAATAAAATTGAGGAAATTCAAAATTCCACATCAACAGACAACTTGGAGGAGTTAACTAAGGTGACATGGCTCTTGTAACTAAGTTAAGAACACTCAATTCAATTTAATGAGTTCAATTTTGGTTTACTTGAGTTGATTCCTAAAAAATAGGAGTCTAGCTCAGTTAATTCGAGTTAGGGACATGAAGTTCAATTGTGTGTAGTGGGTTCCTAAATTTTACGAGCCTAGGTTGAGTTAATTTCTTTTTTTTGATCAGGTAAGAGTAGGACCTTCTATTAATCTATCCAAAAATACATAATTTACATGAAGCCACCCTCACACTATGAGAGTTCAACAGGCAACAGGGCAGGAAAAACCTGAACCACACACCCAATCCATGAGAAGCCCAAACAAGAATGCCGGGGAGTTCCAACCAAACAATTTGGACAACAAACAATCAAAATACCACGCGGTGAAAACAGGCCAAAACCAAACCAAATTTAAATCTCTCTTACGAACCCGAAGAAAACTTTAGGCCAGCTCTTTAAACTTTTTCGGGTCCATGAAACCAAACCAACCAGCCTGAATGTATCTACACCTTTGATCACCCATCATAGATCCAACAGTCTTCGTAAATATCGAGTGGATAAATAGTTCTAGGTATAACCACCCGATGGGAGCAGTTTTCTCTCACCCCTCACCACTATGTTTGCATAGAGAGTGGAATCGGGGGCTTTCCTAAAAAAACTAGAAACCATTGGGACCTCGTCCAATAAACCTTAAGTGGTTTTGGAAATGATTGCCTCATGGAAAATATTGCTTGCACTGTCGCCAAGTGATAGCCGACAATCAAGTCCATCATATGGTTTATGAGCGAAAAGAAAATTAGTGACCATCAAAGAGGAAATAAAGTTAACGACCATCAAGTCCATCCTCTCAAACCCTCTGCCAAACCCCATCAAAGAGAAAAGAAAATTAATGACCAAACCTGTGGTGCTCCCTGAGTTGGTCCTTTTGCCACACCTCGAATGGAATGCTAAGCTTTGGATTGTGGCTAGTGCCAATCTGGGTGACTGAAATAGGGTTCCATGTCCTCCCGCCTGTCTCCTGCATCATTTAGATCCATCCTGTTGGTCCATAGTGTTGGAAATAATACTATGAACCCAATACTAGGGATCAACACATCTGACGAGGTACCATGGTCCAAAACCATAGGTTCAAGTTCCAAGGACTAACCGCCATGAACCAAAGGTAAGTTTTCCAACATATACGCGCCTTTCATTCTGTGCACCTGCGTGTGTACGTATACGCTCCTTTTGCTCTGATTACCCGTGTATATATGCACTTTCATCACGGTCAACCTGCGTATATCTCTCTTTTGATCTACTGCTCTAGACTGCCATCAGATTAAGTTGCCATCACCTGTATCAAACCTCTGAGTGAGTTTCCATCAAGGACAACACCTGAATCATAATGCCAACAATCTCCCCATTTGGACTTGATGGCAACCACCACACCAAGTCACTCTCCTCCTTTGACATCAAGGGCAAAGGGTGGACCAAGATATTCTCTTCCTTGGTATACCTTCTGCTGTCCATACTCCCCCTGAGTACATGCTGAAGATTCTGATTAAGCTCCCCCTTTGTATCTGCCAAGGTGTACCAATTTGTCCATGCTCCCCCTAACTGTAGGCAAGATCTGCAAAAAGATGTTCTACAAGAAGAACATGACTCTATTATGAATGACCTTGCTATCACCAAAGACTCATACATACATCCATCCCTCAACCAAGTGAGGATATACAAATATTGACTCAACTATCCAAGCAAATGGGGATATACCATGACTCATTACATCATCCATCCATGCATATTGGGGTATCAAAATACATCATATGACTCACAAGACCATGATAGTTAACAGCAGCTATCATACACCATATGATCTTCATTATAAGCATCTAGCATCCAGATTTGTAACCTGCAATCCATTCTTTTGATCAAACAGCAAGATGTATCATAAGCATCATCACCAAGAACTTCTAACCATAATGCCAACAATGCATTATTTGAAATATATGCTCCCCCTGAACCTGTGCCATGTCATCATCAAAACAGTGACTGAACCATATTAGACTTCTGTACTGCTGCTTTCTTTCAGAACATCATATACGTGATTATGCAGCATCTAACTCGCGTATATACGCGACTTGTCTTCTACATCCGGCTGCAACATGCCCATGGTTATGACATACATAACATTCAACATTATTCAGAGTAAAATATTTTCTTTGAAGGACTTCTTTCCTTGCTTGGTGATGAGATTGACCTTCCATCTCCTTGTTGAGCATTTCAGATTTTGCATTAGAGTCCCTTGTATTATTTTGTGAACTAGATTCACCTTCAATAGACTCATGAAAACCAAGACCAGTTTTGATAGCAGGAGACCGTTGAATACTTAGAATATCATCCAAAATCTTAGTACTAT
>APFE030397849.1:7080-22756 GCA_000404065.3 Pinus taeda | reverse complement strand
AGGTAGGTCTTGTTGATCTATGACTTCATCTGATGCTTCATTTGCTTGTCCATCTTCAATCTGAGGAGATTCAGAATTTGAATACTTACTTTCATTCCCTGGCAGGCTGTCATTGTTCGTTTGAGTTGTCTTCTTCTTTTGACGTGCTTTCTTTCCCATTGTTCTACGGATCTCCTTCAAGCGATCAAGCTTCTACCAAAGGACCTGCTCCGATACCAATTGTTGGAAATAATACTATGAACCCAATACCAGGGATCAACACATCTGACGAGGTACCATGGTCCAAAACCATAGGTTCAAGTTCCAAGGACTAACCGCCATGGGCCAAAGGTAAGTTTTCCAACATATACGTGCCTTTCATTCTGTGCACCTGCATGTGTACGTATACGCTCCTTTTGCTCTGATTACCCGCGTATATACGCACTTTCATCACGGTCAACCTGCGTATATCTCTCTTTTGATCTACTGCTCTAGACTGCCATCAGATTAAGTTGCCATCACCTGTATCAAACCTCTGAGTGAGTTGCCATCAAGGACAACCCCTGAATCATAATGCCAACACATAGCTCCATATATTTGTTCGCTTGACAGAGACAATGCTCCAATAGTTTGCCTGGGGGTAACAAATCCCAGACATGCTGAGAATCCCTATCCATGTTGGTGACTCCTTCGTTCACCAAACGGTCTGCTAAAATGTTAGCTTTCCTTTTCACATGGACAAATCTGATGGTTCTTAAAGTTTGCAAATGTGGGTAGATACGATGAAAGACCTGCAAAAGCTTCCAATGATTCAACACTTTATCAGGAGAAGTGCCATTTCATATTTTCTTGGCTACTCTAATGGTCAATTCCAAATCTGCTTCAATGATAACATTCTATGAATTTGAATCCACCAAGATTTCCAAGCATTGCTCTAGTGCCATGAACTCTGCCATGTTATTAGTGGACTTCCCCAAGTGGCCATGGAATATCTTCTTTATCTAACCCTGATCATCTCTTATAGCACCCCCAAAGCCAGCTAACCCTGGGTTTCCCTTAGATGCTCCGTCTATATTAGCCTTTAAGAAACAGTGCAGAGGGGCTTCCAAATGTTGATCGTTGTTTTTAATTGGCTTACTCCCTTAGTTATTCCCTATGGGCTTACGGACTGGAGACCCAAGTGAAGTAGAATACTTGCCTCTTGGGGCAGAGGAGGATCCTTGGGAAGTGTCCTGAACAAGCTTCTTAAAGTGTCTTTGAGCTGCCTTAGAATTTGGTCAATTAAGATTTGGGGCTCGTTTGCTTTTTTTTGAAGATCCGACTTTTGCGCTCTTTCCAAATATTCCAGATAACAAAGCCTGGAACCAGAAGTCAGGCTTTATTAATGATTTCATTCTTTGAGAATTTTTTCCTCTAGTTCTTCAAAGTGTTGGATATGCTTAGTCTATCCCTATCTGTTTGTTTGAAGATAAAGGCCACCCAGTCAAACATGTTGGATGTGAAAGGACAGAGGTTGAGAAGGTGTTCCATCATCTCCTCATGTGAGCCACAAAGGTAACATTTGGAAGGACCTGTTATCACTTAGAACTAAAAGTTTGATGCATATAATTGCCTGTCCTAGTTTGATGACAAAGTTCTGTGTTAAAGTTGGTTTCATTTTATTTTTCTCACTTAGGATTTGGAGTTTTAAAGGTTTTTAACTTAGATCATACTCCACTCCTATTGGTTCTCCTCCACCCATCATTATTCCATAGTCATGTCTTGTCTATGCCAAGTCACCGTGTCTTTTAGTGATTTCGCAGCGCAATCATGGTCTAGCAGTTTCGCAGCGCGTCATGATTAAGCAGTTTCGCAGTGCATCATTAAAAATTATAACTAACAGCGCTGCGAAATCATGGATTCGTGCATTTCGCAGCGAATCTTTCCCGAAATGTCAAATCCATAGGTGAGTCAACATTTGTGTCTACTAATGTCAGTCTGTGTACCTTTTGTATCATGTCTGAACGTTCATTTGCCACTACTCCACCAATAGATCGCTGATATGCACAGGAATATCATTCCCAAGAGATTTTACTATGCATAGACCTTAATGATGGTCGTAAGTGCTGCATGAGTGACCAGTCGACCGATTATGTTTCATTTTGAATTTCAAGCAAGGCTGATTTCAAGCGAGCCTGTTTACAAGCGAGGCTGAGTTAAAAAAGGAGCTGAACCATCATCCCGACCGGAGCTGTTAGAATTTGGGTGTGAAGTTCTCAAAGGAAAATATGGAGAGAAAAGAGCATAGATCCGGTAAATTTCAGAGGAATGAACCTGAAGGCCTGTACATAACATTGAGAGATGAAGGCATGAAGAAAGCATTCAAAGATGCCGGGTGCTGGAAATTTTGTAAAAAGCTACAAGGAGGGCATGCACAGGTAACTAAGGAATTTCCGCTAAATTTCACTGGTTTGAATTCAAAGGTAGCCATGTTAGAAATACAGGTTTCTCCAGAAGCAATAGCTGCTGTAACCGAGATCCCAAGAGGACAGGAAGAATGGTTCAAAAATTTTAAATTTGATATGAATCCCTTGTAAGGAGTTTTTAAAAGAGGCATATGTAAATGAAGACTTAACAAAAGCAGTGCCCAGGTATTATGTCAAGGAACATCATGCTCTTCTTCTCACCTGCATACAGAAGTATTTGACCTGTGAAGGAAGGTACAATAAGGTTTATTCTTACCATTTTAAACTGCTCTTGCATTTTACCGGGAAAGTCTCCATAGACATTCTGTTTTATTTATTTCGCAGTTTAAGTAAGATGTGTGATAAGGTGCAGCTGAGGAAAGAGGACTGTGAAACCTCTTTATTTCATCATGGTTTGATTAAGTTGCTAGTTTTAGATGGCCTCCAAAAGATAGGAGAGATTGGATTCGTTTTTTTTCATGGCTGATTCCAAAGTAAGAATGCTTTACTCCCAACAGCCAGAGAGTTCACCATAGTTTGAGGCTTCAAAGTGAACTCAAGAGCGAAAAGCAAAACCAAGGCCACAGCTACCAAACCAGTGAAGCCACTAATCATTCAAGACAACCTCAGCAATCAACAAAGGAAAAGACTCAGGTAAGAAGACTGTACCTGAAGCAAGCAAATCTGAAGCAGTCTCAAGGGTAAGGACAAGAAGCCAAATAAATAAGGAAAAAGGTAAAGCTGTAGCTGTTGAAGAAAGCCCAATGTCTAAGGCAAGCTTAAATGATTTATTACAGGCCATTGAATTAGAGCAGTCTAAACCAGTTCAAATTGATTTGACACAGTCACCACAAGGAAGTGTTAAGAAAACCAAGGCCTCAAAAAGGCTTAAATTTGATGAGCCAGCTCAGGAGTTTAATTTTAAACCTAGAAGACCTATGACCAGAAAATTCCAACAAGCACAGGAAGCACTGCCCAGAAGAGAGGAAACTGAGAAAGTTAAGCAAAGAGATACAAACAGGCAGTCATCACATCTAAAGAAGATTATATAGCAGCCATGAAGAGCCAAATATAAGTAGCTGAAGATGAGATTAATCAATTGCAGAAAGCTGCTAGAGACCTGAAGGCACAACTAGGCAAGTTGCCTGATAAATGAATTTTCTTTTCAAGAAAGGTTATGTTCCAAATTTTTGTCAATTTTACTTAGGCTTATGGTTTTGAAGACATGTAAATCCTTGTTACACATATGAAAAATCAAAGGGAGTTTTTGGCAATCAGAGTTTTGGGTGATAAAGTTTTCGGGTCAAAATCAAGCTGTTTTAAATAAAAACAGCAGTTTCGTAGCGCGCTACGAAACTGCTGTAGGTGATGATTTTAACGCAGACAAACAGTTTGATATTATGAGCGGGAATTTTGAAAGAGAGACACTTGTTCATCAATATAGCCTACATCACATCAAAAACGTGGCAATGTTCCATACCTTGGGTTATTAAAGGCTCAGAAAAATGTTGTTATATATTTGAGCAAATTGTGGAAAACAGAAGCCGAGAAGCAGGGGACATCTCCTAATACCACGGGGCAGATAAGGATTCAGCGTTCAAGGTCAATATGGAGTATTAAATGTCCATCTTATTCAATTTGAAAGAGGACCAGGTGTCAAAGAACGAGGAGTAGCCACTATGGCATGGAAACGGAGTTAGAGTCCTAGTTAATTTAGAACTTTAAAATTCCAGTCGCACTTTATTGTATTAATAGTCAGTTAAATAGCTGATAGGTGTCATTAGAGATAAAGATCGAGTTATTAAATTCCCCTCATGCTGGAGGAGGAAGCTCGAATTAGTTAGAATAAGGATTCTATATATAGCTGAAACAGCAATGTAATGAGGGTTGGAAATTTTGTAACAAAAGTATTGTTTTAGCTTATGTAAAGACCATTTTCAGTAATATAAGTTATCTGTTTTTCTTCTCAGGATTCATGAAGGATTTCCATGTTCAGAATGTGTGATTTGTTTTTTCCTTAATGTCTTTTTTACAGTTGCATGGATGCATAATCACTCAGAATTCACTGATTGTGCTCTGAATTCCTGTATGCATGTATGAACTGTGGTTTTATGTGAGTTGTGTTCTGAACATCTAAATGCTAAGTGCCCTGACTTCTATGAAAAGGTAGTATCACTGTTTACTGAAGTATGATTGACTCCATAGGCCCAATGGAAACTTATGTAATGTTTATCCAGCCATCAAATTTGTTAATGTTATCCCACAAGAGTTAGCCATCTTATTTTAAGTCAAAAATCAATAACCCTTTGAGAGAGCCCTCTTAGGCTAAGGAGGCTAAGCCTTAGTCAAAAGATTGGGTTGAAATAGTTACTTGAAGTCTTCCTGGTCTGCAGCCTTCCAGGGTCTGATTTTGAGATAACAGGACCAACGAAGCCTTTTCTTAGGAGATTTTCCCAAGTTAATATTTTCCTTTGGTGCACTAGCCAGATGAATAATTTTATTTTCATTCAGTGGGGGCTCTGCCATAGTTTCTTCTAGACTTGATCAGGATTCATATAGTTGAATCCTGTTATTTCCTGTTTAGCTTCTTTGAGGTTAAAGTTACCTTTGGTATATTTCCCCATCCTAATTGGTCAGGAAAGGAGGATACTAGAATCATTTTGCACTCTAGATCTTTGGTGAGAGCCTCTACTTGGGCATTTAGAGGACTCTCATCACTGTGGCCTAGATCCTTCCACTTCCTCCATTTTCCATTATTCCTTTCTTGGTCCTAGAAGTCTTTTACCATAAGTAGACCTTTTCTATCTGTGTCACCCTTGAGTGCTGCTAATTCATCCTTATATATATTGGGTTCCTGTTGCCATTTGTCCTCCCAAAATCGTGCTAGGTTCCCTGCTCGAATTTCCTAGAAACTATGCTGTTGAACAATACTTTTGTTTTCCCAGGCAAGATTCCAAATATGGGAGCCCCTGATTTTCCATGACATTCTAATATGATCCTTCTCCTGCCAATGCTTGGCATATTTTTGTTTCCAAAGCTTAGCCCAAGGAGCTACCAACTCCTTGATCCACCTCCACCAAAGTTTGTCTCCCGAAACTCTGTTGAGGGTATCAGGGTTGTTGTGGAGGTAAATCCCCTCTCTGGACAGAGGCGATCCCACTAGCCTAAATGGGGTCTAGCGACAATCAAAAAATTCTAACACGCAGGTTCCTAATTGCAAATTAAAGACCGATGATGAGGGCCTACCTCGAATCCAACGCTAGTATTTGTAGAAGAGTCGTCGCTCCCGTTCTTTCGCTCCAGCTGGTCACAATCCCCACGATCCTCATGAACAGACACCTGCACATGCAATGAACAACACAAATACAAGCATAAAATCCAAGATATGCAACTATATATCAGTCAGAAAGGATATAACTCAAACATCATTATAAAGACAATAAGAGTGGAACCATAATGATAGTCGTATATTATTATTGATAAACAAAGAAGAATACAACCATAGTTTTGACGTCAAATCCTCCTTTGGCTAGGTGATTAGCAACACATGCCTTGAAAAGCTTGTTGGGAATGGGGAACAAGCCTCTCTCTCCTTGGTTACTTGGACAAGGATCTCCTCATTAAAGATATAGCCTTATGGGGATGAAGAAGGCCTCTTGTAGCATGAGCTTAGCAATTCTCAGACTTTGGGACTAGAATTACTAACTTGTCAAAGGCAAAAGGACAAGCTTATATAGAGAGAGGAGAAGGAGTAAGGATCATCCACAAGATTCATGGGATTGGCCTTATCATTAGGAAGCTTCTGTGAGAGGTGGAGAACTACTTCCCTTCTATGGAGATCGGAAGCCCAACTGAACTAACTTAAGCTGGAATCAGTTCATGAATAGGTTAGGAAGAACCTTCGCAAGTTGGTTTGTTAAAAACTTTACCCAACTGGGCTGGTGCGAGTGCGACTCTGAGACAGAGCGCCAGCTGGCGCGCCCTCTTTGGAGGATTTCCCCCATTGGCACGAGTAATACACCATGAAACAACGGCAATGGAAAAAGGGCTACTTTTATGGGTATTTGGCAGAAGGTGTCTTCAGGGCATATGAAGTACATACTCAAGGGGATACAATGCAAGTGTTTTCAGGTTATGTCACTTCTCACAGGTCCCAGGATAAGTCTTCCAATGTGCGGTAGAAGGGGTAACAAGGACAATGACAAATTACTGTGTAACAAGGGTCATGAAGCCCCAAGCCACCATGGATTTTGGGTTTACATATCTTGTCCCAGGCTACTAAAGCCCACTTCTTTTTTCCTTCTCCTCTGCCCCATAGAAAATCCCTTTGTATGCTCCTGATTTTCTACTTAATACCCTTAGGAGTAGGAATAATTGAGAACATGAAAATGGGAATTTCCTGCAGGACCACCTGTGTGAGCACCAGACACCCTGCCAAATTTAGTGCCTTACATGTCCATTTTTTGACCTTGTTCGGAAGTTTAATTATAATTGGCTCCAACACTTTCTTGCTTAGAGGTTTATCAGTTAGGGGTATGTCTAAATACTTGGAAGGTAGCTGTTCCCTTTGAAACCCCAGAATTCTGGTAATGTTTCTCTGAATAGCAATGTTAGTGTTAAAGAAAAAAAATTTGGATTTTTTGAGGCTTACCTCTCTGCCGGCTGCCATAGAAAAGTCATTTAATATGCTTTTGATTTCTTTGTCTTCCTTGACTGTGGGTATGCACTGCAACATTGTTTCATCCACAAATTGTTGATGATTATTTGCCGCTCCATCCAAGGTGAGTTTGATGCCTTGTATTCGCCCTTCAGCATTTTCCATTTTGATCGCTCTGCCTAGCCCTTCCATCATGAGAATGAAGAGGAAATGTCAAAGTGGATCTCCCTGTCTAAGACCTCTGGAGGGAGTGAAGGTTCTTGAAGGAGCTCCATTAAGCAGTATGGAGAAACTGGTTGTGGTTACAAGTTCCATGACCCATCTTATCCAATTTTGGTCGAAGCCATAGGCTCTCAGAATTGCTCATATATAAGACCAACTTATCTTGTCATAGGCTTTCGCTAGGTCCAACTTAATGATCATACCAGCTTGTTTGTTGGTTTTGAGAGAGTGAACCACCTCATGAGCTTGGATGATGTTGTTGAGGATTTGTCTTCCTTCCACATACCCTGTTTGCTCCTCCAAGATGAGAGATGGTAGAAGGGGCTTGAGTCTATTGGCTATCACTTTGGAAATAATTTTATACACCATGTTACATAGGGCTATGGGTCTAAAACCATCTGGAGTTATGGCATTTTCTTGTTTTGGAATCAAAGCTATGAAGGAATCATTAAGAGCCTTTAGAACCTTTTTGGATTTTCTTGAGTCTTCCACAACCTCAAGGATATCTTGTTTGACTGTCTCCCAGCAGGCTTTGAAGAAATCTACATTGAACCCATCCAGGCTTGGTGCTTTTCCATTTTGCATTTCATTAATCACTTCACTAATCTCCTCCTCTGACACTGGCTTGTTGATATTGTGGTTGTCCTCTCTGGTAACCAACTAAGGGATATACTAAGTGAATTGTTCGATGAAACTGGATCTACCCTCCAGTGCTTCCTTTGCTATGTTGAGGAAGTGTTGTACAAGGGTCCATTCCATATCATTGTGAGAGATAAGCTCAATCCCTTGAGAATCTTTGATCTTTGTGATTCTGTTGTGTGCCTTGTGAGCCATGGTGGATCTATGAAAGAATTTTGTATTTCTTTCTCCCTCTGTATTTCTTTCTCCCTCTTCTAGGTGTATCATCAGAAGAGTACACCATATCATCCTCAAGCTAATGGAAAAGTTGAGGCCTTCAATAAGATCTTGGAGAATACACTGACAAAGATTTGTAATGTGTAGCGGAATGATTAGGACGTGCGCATACCGGTAGTGCTATGGGAATACAAGACTACTTGCAAAAAGCTAATAGGTCAGACACCTTTTCGGTTGGTCTATGGCGTAGAAGCTGTGATGCCTATGGAATATATTGTGCCTAGTCTCCACATAGTAGCTTTCATAGGAATGGAAGACTGCAGAGCCTTGGAAGAACACTCGTGAAACTAATGGAGCTTGAAGAAGACATATTCTTGGCTAGATTCCATCATCAAGTCGAGAAGGAATGTGAAAGAAATTTGCACGATCTGCACATCAAGCTACGCACATTCAAGGTAAATGATTTGGTATTATTATATGATAGTAAGTTCGCCATGTTTCCAGGAAATTTTGAGATGCACTGGTTGGGGCCATAACATATGGGGGCACGGTTCATCTCACAAAGTTGAATGGAGATCCTTTTCCGGGGAGAGTAAATGGAAGCCGATTGAAGCCATATGCAGGAGATCTGGCTCAATGACTTTATGATGACAGGATAGTCTTAGTGATCCAGGAAGCTGCAAGGGAGTGCAGGACTATATACTACACTACCCAGTTTTGGGAACTACATGGCAAGGGATTTGTGCGTAAAGGTGACATCACAGAATCAGAGGCTGGGCAAAGGTAGCTACACTATGGAGGCAGATACCGCACAACCCAGCCAAAAACTGAGTGTTAAAGTCACTGTTCATGATTTGATAGCTAGGAGATGGTTAAGAGGAGCAGGTGGGTAGAATTTAAGGCTGAAATCTATGGAGATCTGTTGCCAAATCAACATTAATGGACAGATTTTGGGGGAACAGTTGGATTTGAATTCAAATTCTCATATAAATTACACGTGTGAGTCCAGTAGAGAACACTTTGCACCCTTAGAGTTTTTGAGTTGTGATGTCCGTCGCTTATGAATCATGAGTTCTTTGAAGATTTGTTCACAAGCCCCACATTCAATCATTTTCCTAAGTTAACTCGGAAATTTATTTGCGACACCATGTTAGGACCAAGCCCCACTAAGACTGCAAGCACTAGAGGAACTGTCGCCTCTGAAGTAGTTTCTCCAGAGGTTGTGAGCATGGAGGCTCCGGCTCTTGTGCCTATGATGCCAAGGTCTCCTAGGCTGAAGCCTCCACATATGCGAGAGACCCAAAATCCAAAGAAAGACAAGAAAAAGAGGCCAGTTCAAGTACACGAGTCTCCTAGGAAGAATTATGTTGCCCTGACATAAAAGAAGGAAAAGAAACCTGAGAAGGTTATAGATTTGGAGGTTGAACAAAGCACTGAAAGATATAGATGCTAAGGGAATTAAGCCCATCACCAAGTTTCCAGAATATATTTCTCTACGTAGAGGGAAGGCGAAGGTCACCAAGAACCCAAACTCGGAGAAATTCGCCATTCATGCACCCTTGTTGCCAGAGAAGATAACCTTCGAAGGTCTGCGCTTTGTGCAAATCCCTCTATTAAAGATGGAAGATTGGGACCTGGTTAACCATGACAGGTTCCCCCACCTCACGACCAAAAATTACATGAGGCACATGTATTACAAAGACTCAGGTGTCACTGGGTTGGAGACAATTGAATGGATCTGTGGAGTGGAGAAATCTGGGTTATTGAACCTGTTGTGGGTGCTCCACTATCACCACTCTAACATTAACACCACCTGTATTTGGAAGCTTCTTACTCTAGTGCACGATGGGTGCTTATGGCTTGGCACACCTATCCCCATCATGGATATGCTCATCCACAGGATCATGCACCCGTTGCATGAGGGTTTGAACCAAGCCAAGGCGTTTGGTAGAAAGACAAGTGAGAGAGAATTTGCGGAGAAGATGAAAAATAAATTTTAGATTATCAAGAAGCCGCGTGGCTACTCCATAACATCCATCAACGATCTGTGGTGAAGATTTCCACCCAAATATTGGCTAGCAAGTTTATGAGGAAGTGTCGTGCAAACGAGGTTCCGACACCTGTGATCTCGTTAGTTGCACAAGCACGAAGGGCGTGTAGTTTAACTGGTCGCGGTACTTATGTAGTGAGTTCCTTGTGAATTGTTTCAAGGCCCAATATGAGAGCAAGCCCTTCCACTACGCATGGTTCCTACTCTCCATTATGTTTGTTTCTTGGGAGGTGCCGGAGGACAACCAATTTCCTCTAGTGAAATCTAGATTGCTAGAGGATGCACAGTTTTCCTCCCTCTAGGCCACAAAGGACCCCGCACGGGTCACCGAAACAAAGATTTTCTGGGTATTAATGGAGTCGAGCTTCCACATGGCCATCAACCTGCACCCAAGGTTGTCCCGAACCTGTATGAAAAATTGTCCGAATATGCGGCATCAAGGTAGATTTCCACCGCACCTACATTCAGGTGCAGTAGGACCCACATTAGAAGTGGTTTGAGCTACCGTATCTAGTTACCGATGATGTTATATAGGAAGTGATCAAGCGCTGGCCATCAGATTAGAACACTCCATCCGACTTGGCCGCAGGTACCAACAACGACAGAGGGAGCTCCGTGGAGAAGAAGCGAAAGGATGTGGCAAAGTAGGTGGCACAAAAGTTGGCCGCGTAGTGGAAGAAAGTAGCTAAAGAGAAGGCTTGACTAGAAAAGGAGCACGCCAGAAAGGAACATGCTAAACAAGAACAACATGACTCTGAGCAGAGAAAAAAATCTCCTTCACCTAAAATCAAGGAGGAAGAGTAGTCTGTGTAGGGTGGTGGAGGCAATGAGGGGCAGAGCACCCCATTTCGGATAAGGAAGTGCATAGAAAAACAGCAGGAGGGTTTCCAAAAGAAGACAAAGTCAGCTAAAACATAGGTGGATCCCATCACGCTAATGGAGGGTGATATTGACGAGATTGGGGAAAAGTGCACAACAATACCACTGAACTATAGTAGCAATTCGAGAAACAATACATGCAGTCATTGAGAAATGTTTAGAAGGATCTGTGTGAGCTACAGATCCAAACTAGTAGAATACAGGTGGGAATAGGACAAGTGAGTGCCGCATAGACAAGCTTGGCACCGGGGACAAGTTAGGCTGTAGAATTGTTGAGGACAGTGGACCTGAGGATAGTTTCTCTACCAGAAGGGTCCCTAAGCACGGAATCGACCGATGCCAAGATCATCGTAAGAACCCTAAAGAACATCGGCCTCAATATTACAGCTCTCCCTAACAAGTTTCTTGATGCGCTGTAGACATGAGTGACAATGGAACTGAGAGATTGGGAGCAATGTGCTCTCAGTCTAGTAAGTGAGTACCGAGAGAACAATGAGAAAATGTTCACCAAGAAGACATAGGCCTTGAAGGAAAGGGATACGATCTAGGCACAGAGTGCCCAGTTGGCAGCTGTGATTGCAGAGGCATTTAAAACAGTGTTGGAGTTGCACATACCTGAGGACGCATAACGTGAGGCCAAGATTCATAAACTCATTGTGGTCATCCATGATGCAAAGGCAAAGGTGGCAAGAGTTCAATTTGAACTCAATATGAAAATCATGGAGCAACAACTCAAGTCACAACCTTCAACTCTGCTCGAGGTCAGGGAACAACGCGGAGCTACCATTAAGGAAGGGATGGCTACTGTGGATGCCGTAGTCGTGGACTGCATAAATTTGTTTGAACATGCAATGGAGTCAGTAGAAACCTTGCAGGAAGACCCCAACCTGCAGATATTGAGTACAGAGATCTGAGAACTCCAAAACTAGTATGACGAGGTTAGGGTGATGACGCGCTCAATTGCTACAGTGCAATGCCTCTCCAAGTTGCAGGAGGGGAAGCAACTCCTTGCACAGTTGGAAGAAGCACATAAAATAGAAGTAGTGCTTAAGGCTAGGTTGGGTCCTTGGATAGAAGAATCCTACCAAGTCTCAACCAAAATCTAGGAGAAACTGATGAACTTGCATCTCACACAGCAGAAGATCAAGATGGTAGTAAAAGGACCCGCTATAGAGCAACTCATCGAACAAGTCAAGCAGACAGCTACACAAAGCGCTACTGAGGTAGTAGTTGTGCAGGTGGAGCTGGGGGACCTTTGCAACAAGATCACCGCATTGTCTGAGTGACTCAAGGGTAAGTCACGACATTTGTGTTGGGGCCCTGTTGGGATGGGTTCCCCCGGGTCAATTTTGGGGTAAAAGCCCAAGTTTTTAATGTAAAAAAGATGTAAATTCTTCGCAAATTGTGGACATGGAGCACCTAGTTAGTTAAGAGTCAAAAAAGGTTTTTACCCTAATTTATGTAAACTTGAGTTGGTTTTTGAATATCTACCCATGGTCTGCGGACCATGGGATTGTATAAATAGGTGTGTATTAGAGAGTCTAAGGGAGATCTATGTCTTTGTCCATGGGTATGATGGAAGGATTCTAGAGAGCTAGTGCAGAGAAGTAAGTCTTAGAGGGGGAAAAGGCTCTACAACTGAGTGCACAGAGGCCTAGAGTAGTGTCTGTAGATGAGTGTGCGGACCCTTGAGTTGAGTGCGCAGGGAATTTTTAAGTCTGTAAACCTATACTAAAGATCAATAAAGAATATTATTGCAGAAATTCCTATGTTTTATCTCCTTGTGTTAGTTATGATTGCGATATATGTTGTGATGAATGGTGTCTTTATGAAATAATGATGTATTGATGTTTGAATTTACCGGATCTACCTTATTAACTAAACACAATTAATGTTAAGTAATTACGTGAAGGTCATAATACTTTATGTTATGTTTATTGAGCACTTAGGTAGATCTGAGTAAATACTGATCTAAGGACAATCTATGGTCCACGTAAGTGGCTAATTCGTCTATTTAGGGTCTGTAAAAGCTAGTTGTAGACCTTCGTGAAGGTCTAGGGGCCATTAGAAGGGAATTGCAGTACCAATCCCTAAGGGCTTATAGATATGCATGGAGGAAAATATAGGGCATAAAAAGACATCACACTCACCTTTGGATGTGGAAACTTGGTTCCAACATCCCCCCCATATTGCTTTGGGTGAGACTTCAATCTGCGCTACGTGGATTGATGCCGAAAGGGCCAGTAGTCTAGGGTTTTTTTTTGGCGCAACTAACTTTGAACCTGGGTCAGGACACATTAAGCCAACAATTTTAATTTTACTAGATCTACATCACACATCTTGTGCACTTCCAAAATATGAGAAAATAAATCAGAAAGGGGATCAGGGTGGGAGTGTTGACCCCAAATTTATGAGATTCCTATATAAAAATTTAGATCTCCATCAATCACCAAATTATTATAATTCATATAGAAATAGGTTGACAATATTTTTGAAAACATGTTCCTAAATTGACAAGGCCTATAAATATTCAACACCTTAAACTCCAATCCTATATTAGACACAAAAATGTCGACCCCCGGGACCCCTTCAACAGCCCATGAACTCAACATTTAATAGACCTTTGGCTGACACCTATAGCTAAGTCACCAGAACTCCCTCTAGCATCAACTGCTACAAAAAACCAACCCATAACTAGAGATTCCAAAATATTTACAACTACATCTCCATTTCTAACTGTTTCTTTAAGAAAGATGACATCATTCAGAGTGAAATAGATGTTTGAGAGCTATTCTTTTGGAGTAACTAGCTAACGCTTGATAATTGAAAGAAAGAAACATATTTGGGAACCAATGATGGGGGATTTCACTACTCTATGTGCCCCAACTATAGATTTTTTCCTTCCAGTAGCAACGTCCTAACTAGCCTTCAATGTTTCACTAGATACACGATATTTTCTACCCCGAAGGCTTTTAGGAATTCTACCTAATTGATCCACATTCTCCAGCAACAAACATGGCTTGGATTTTGATATTAGGTTATATATGAAGACAATATAAGAAGATAAAGAGGAAACCTTAGAAGTAGAGGGATAGGGTGAAGGGTAGCTCATAGAGGCAATGGAGATAAGGCAAGGGATGAAGCCAAATCATAAACCAGACGTTGCAGGAATTGAAAAAAGAAATAATAAAGTGGGTAGAGCATGCAAATCCATAGCCAAAGATAAAAATGAGCTAATAATATTTGAATTACGAAGGGAGGATAAGCCATTATTGGACAAACTATATTTCATATGGACCCAATCAATGGCATGCTCCCCACTATAATGTGGCCTCAAATATTCTTCCATCAAACTACACTCGACATCAACTTGCATAGGAACCCCTAAAGACTTATGTGGCTCAGTACGAGATGGGTCATTCTCCTTGTTCCTTACTTCTAACCCTTCATATTTATATTTCCAAGGTTTCCTCCAGGAATATGGTAGGGAATAGTCCTTTAACACATATCCCTCCTTGTGACATTTGTGGCATCTGAAAGGGATGCATTCATAATCTAGTATTTTCCTATATAATAGCCCTTGGTAGTGTAAATTTATAGCTACCACCAAACCCTCACACATATCAAAACCAACCATAACTCACGCTACAACCATTCTGAATGATTCTTCATATGATTTGTCTACTTCTACGATGATACCCAACTTATCCCCAATGAGATGGAAAATGTTTGGAGACCATAACTACATGGTCATGCCTAGTAACCTCACCCAGACCAGGCCTACTCCCAACTCATCACTATTAGCATAAAAAAAGGGCTCCATCTCTTTAGAAAATATAGAGCCGATTCTATACACAATTTCTTGCTCAACACCCATGAAGCAACTTTGACTAAAACAAATCTAAACACAAATAATCCTCTAACAAGGGTTCTGACCTCTAGCAAGATTGAAAGGTACTTTTCCTAGACCTCCTTTACCCACTCCCACCACTTTTCCATGGTGAACTCTCTACCATGAACTCGACCAAACAACACTCTCTTAGCAGTGTCCATGGCGTTCCCACACTATTCTCCTTCTCCTAGAGTCAAATTTTCCTCTTTCACTTTAACCCTTGTAAACCTAACTTTCTTATGTTCTTCTTAGACCTTCGCATGACCTCCAGACTAAGATTTTTTATAAGGGTTTTCACTAATCACGAGGGCCCCTCACTACCTTCAAGAAAAGTGACAATATTTTTTACCTTGCCAATTCCACTGTTTGGGGGACATTGAAATAAAACCCCCACTTGCACCCAAAAAATACTTGTGTTGAAATCCCATGCAAAACCATAGAAATGGACGAACCCTAGGCTTCCTTCCTCACCAACACCCACATGCTTTTTGATGTCTTTCTCTCATTTCCAAAGCTTATTTTGAAGAGTTGAGGTCTGAGACTTGCTTATGAGGTCAGTACAAGTGATGATAGACCCATACTGACTGCAAATAATCAAGGTGACGATATTTTTGTGTAATAGATTGCCCCCTAAAGTGCGAAGTCTGTAGTAGATTAGGATTTCATTTATCATTTAGGAAGAGTGAAGTACTTTATCA
>APFE030397827.1:0-18120 GCA_000404065.3 Pinus taeda | reverse complement strand
TTGTAGAATAGAGAATGAAATCTGTCCAAACTGTTTAAACTTGGCAGATCAGTAGCTAGGTAGAGAAACTAAGGTTCCCAACTGCTTAATCTGGGACCTTGGAAGGAATAAGGGTTGTATTAGATAGGGAATGAAAACAAAAAGCCAAATGAAAAGAAAAGGCATTCAAATGGTTTGCAAGTCCAAATGCACCCTGCAAGAAGGAATAAAAAATGTTAGGTAAACTAGTTGGGTAGGTAGATGGGGTTGCAGAAATGTTATATCTTTCAGGACCAAGGTTGCTGAAACATCTACAGGAAAAGCAACACACTGGAGCATTACTAACTCCCTTGTTCTCATTTGTGTATCACTCCTTGCTAACACCCTTTCATCTACTGGTTCATACAGCAAACTCAAAAGTTTTTTCATGATACCAATGGCCTTCAAAAGCCACATTTTTTGTGTAAAAATCTTTTCAATTTTTTCTACTCTTGACTTTCAGATATTTTCAAAGAAAGCCTGGTTGAATTAGCCTTCACTCATATGTTCCCTCCATGTTAACAACTAACCCTACTACTTAGCTCCCTATGCCCCATTATCCCTATTATTATAAACACCATGGTGTATAAACCCCAAAATGTCTATAAATATCCATCCCCTGGTACTATAACCATATGGTCTATTTGAAAGGGAATCAAAATGACACCTGGTCACTTTGATGAACCTCCCAGGTCACCTCCTCTCATCCCATGCCATTCTGGTCATTTAACCCTCATTTGCAAAGAAAAAATCCTATTAAGACCCCTCCTGCCCATAACCTTTTTTGCAAAAAGATGTCACCCGAAAGTTCCCCGCCCTAAAAAATTCTTTTTCCCCTTCTCCGCCCAAAAAACCCATTGTCCTAAGTCGAAAAAAAATTTAATTAAAAACGCGCGGGCAAATAAACCCACAAAACCCAAAAGACTATAGTTTACCCCCCCCCCGCGCGCCTTTTTATTAAAATAAAACGTCAAATCAAAGGGCGGGTCCCACTGCATAAACCCGCTAGCATGTCCCGATCTCCGCCAGCCGTCCGATCTCCCGCCCCGCCATCCAACGGTGGGCGGTTGATCCGCCTGTGAACCTGCCCAATCTTTTGCGTCCGGGGGATGGGTGGTATTACCGCCGTACCCCTGCCATGCGTCAGGCGCGGGATGTGTTCGCTGCCCCCCCCCTCCAAACCACTTACCGCCTGAGGGCCTGCCGGGGAAACCATTTACCGCCCGCCCCCTCACGCTGACGTCACGCCTCCGTCAGCGTGACGTCAACCCACTTTTGACCGCTGTCGTGCTTCCACCTCACCCGGCCCCACACATTGCTCTGACTACCCTGCCACCATGGCCATGCCACCTGAGCATCCACGCCACCTGGGCATCAGCGTCACCTGCCACGTCATCCCCTCCGTACTTGGGCCCATCATGACATCAGCATGACGTCATCACAAAAAAAAAAAGCGCCAATTCACCCGAAATGCATAAAAAGGGGAAAAAACCGTTGTTTTTTAACATTCTCTGCCGAACAACCTGGAGCTCAGCTGAAGCTGAATTTGATTTCCAACGGTCAAAAAGCAAAAGTCATCCGCTACAACTGTTGCTGCCTCCATTTTCAATTCAACCATACATAATCCCACCACTTCGACCGCTGCAACTGCCCATACGCCATTAAAACAGGTATTTCGCCACAGGCACCTTCTTGCCCTCTCACTCTCCATGTAAATCCTGTTTCCTGCTCAAATACTACTGTAATTCAAAAACCATATGCTTGAAATTCACCCTTGAAGCTGCCAGTGAGACCTCTGTAACCCCTACACAGAAAAACTCCCAGGGAAACCCGCGACCATGCCTAATTTTCCTACAAAAGGGCAGTTACAGGGCCCAGCCACAAGCTAGAAACACTGCATTGCATCCTTCACCTCTGATAAGCAAAACCTCTGCAATTGACCAGCTATCCAGCTAAAAACACTCTGCCATATTGAAACAGAGTGCCCCCCAGAGCAATTAAGCCTGTGACAACCTTTAAACTTCCAAGACTGCTCACTGCAGACAGAGAGCAGTATACCTCTTAAAACCAAGTTTGAGGCATAGTGAAAACTACCAGCAAAGACCAAAAGAATGGCAGCCTCAGCTGCTCTGGATGCATTACCCATTAACCCACCCAACAGAGAGCTAGAAGCTATACCTTTGGTGGATGATGATGCTCTCATCACAGATTTTGTGGCACAAAGAAACCATTTGCAGACATATTGTCAATTGAGGAACACTCACTTAGACAGCAGTGACCTGTATGGGGTCTGGCAGTCCAATCTGCCCACTTACTTTCTGCCTTCTGTCAATATATTCCTAGAAATCATCCATCTGTGTGCAGAGAATTATGACCAGAAGCTAAGGGCTGTGAGGTCTCCATCTGGCAGCATTCTCTTCTACATAACTCCAGACTCCATCAACCAGATTCTTAATTACAAACAAACCCAGTTGCTGTACCCTTTCTCCATGGACTATCTGCTAGATGTGGGCTCCAGACTTTCTGATCTAGACATTGAAGCCATAGCCAGAAAATTCATGAAGGCAGACTGCCAGCCCTCTGGGCCACCCCCTTTCTCATACAAAGATTTCAATGAAGTGGGCAAGCTGCTGATAGACATGGTGACCTCTGTGCTGGGGTTCACCACCAATGAACATGTTGACATAACTGTGCTGGTCATGCTGTCTGCATACAACCCTATGAAGCCCCCTGCTATCAAATACAACTATGCCAAGTACATTGCCATCAAGATACATGATCAGTTGACTAGACTGGACAGGGAGGCAATATTTAAATATTCCTCATATATTTACCACTTATTCTTGTATTATCAGACAGAAAGCTTCCAATGCTCCATCAAGAAGCTGGACTCACAAGGTGAAAGAAGGTCTGTGATCTTTTGGTCCTCAGTCTTCCACCAAGTCCAGGATTCCCCTTACTCATACTGTGAGTTTATTGATCAATTTGTATATCCAGTCATCTACCTGCTAAAGAGGACTCCCCCTGCAAGACTATCCAAGAATATGCAGAAGATTTTGCAGCTATCCAGAAGCTACAAAATTGGTGACTGGTACTTGTACCAAAACCACTCTGTCATCAGAATTTATGGCTGTGAGCTCTGTCCATACAGACTCCTAAAGTACGTTCCCATGAGGTTATTTGCTCTGGAGTACTATAGGCAACTGATAAACTCAGACCTAACACACTTTCACAGTGCCAAGAAGAAGGCCAACCTGAAATTCAGGGATCACCTAGGCCCATTCACAATGAACAAAAAGGATGGTTGGCAGGAAGCCGACCAAATACTAGGACAGCAACTCAAACTCAAGAAGAGTTTCTGGTGGGTCCCTTATGACCCTGAAGGTTTCATAAGTGCAAGAAGAGTCAAATACAGGCTGCAAGCCTATAAACACACCCCCCTCTCTCAAGTACAATAGTTTGCTAATCAGGATGAATGGGTGCCTGGATCAATAGTAGAAGAATTGACTCAGGAAGAATTAATGGAGCAAAATGTAAAAGACCTGGAAAAAACTCTTGACTTGGACTCTTGTCAACAGGTTTTCAAGCAAACAATCCAGACAGAAGAAGGCACCTCTACTGCACAGGCAGCACAGGACATCCAGCAAGCTCTAGCAACAACTACCAAAGGAAAGGAGAAGATGGATGAGCATCAAGAGACAGAAACAGGGCAGCCTAGTGCCTCAAAAGACCAGCAAACAATACAGGCTCCTCCCCTGCAAACTGAACAAATCCAAAACCCAGTATTGCAGACCCCTCTAAATAATGAGAGAGGGAAGAAAAGGGACAGAGAAGAAATAACACCTCCTACAGGGTCATTGCAGCAACCAGAGGCCAAAAGGCCAAGGACAGACCCTGAAGCTGAAGGAGAAATAAGTGAAGAGCTGGAAGAAAGCCAAAACAGGGAAAGGCAAGCAAGCCAACAGACGGCCACCAGCTCAGCCCAGCTTGAACAGCCTCAACAGCACACCGTGGAGGTATCTTCCTCCAGACAGCAGGGCCAGAAGCAAGCCACAGTCAAAGAAGGGTTCATGGAGATCAAGGCTCAGAATGAATTACTGAGAGTGCAGCTATATGAGCAGTTCCTCAACACCACCCCAGCCAAAAAACAAAGATTGATGGCTGCCTTTGACATCAAGGATGAAAAGATGATATTCACTCATCTTAAACCCAGAGTTCCACACCCAAAGACCCCAGCTGACTACTACAAAACCAATCTGGAGGTCTTTGCCAAAGACATACACCCCATGGACCAAATTGAGTTGCACAAGCAAACCGGGGAAATGGTGTATGCAACACTTGCTGATAGGGAAATGCTGGCCCATTAGCTAAAAGAATCACTGAAACACACCAACAGACAACTTGATTTGGAAAGACTGTCCTCCTCCGCCAAAGATAACAGAATAAAAACTTTGGATGATATAATTGTTGATCTCGGGCATGACCCAAAGGATCCAAAGGGTGTCAAGGCCCTTATAAAGAAAAAGGAGGATGACATAGCTGCATTGAGGAGGCAGACAAAATTGCCTCCTACTATCCATCCTGACACAGCAGAGCTTGCCCAAGAAAAGCAGGTGGATAAAGCTATGGAATTACTCCTGGTCATGAACCAGAGGATAGTAGAGATGGAGGCAGAATTGGAGAAAGCCATGCAGGATAAACAAGGGGAAACTGCCTCCCAGCCACCACAGACCTCCACAAACCTCCAATCTGCCCCTCCAGCTCAAATAACAACAACTCCTCCCACTGCTCCAGCACCTACCACTGCTACATCAGCAAATGGAGCAACTGTGGAAGCCACAGCAGCAGCAGAATCCAGCCTAAGCATGGAAAAAATGATGAAGGTTGTCAAAGAGCTGGAGGGCCAAGTCACAGAAATAAATACTGCCAAGGAGAAACTGGCCAAGCTGGAAGCCAGTTATGACAAGTCAAAAATGACTGTGGAAGAAAAGCAGAGAGAAGTAAAGGCCTTGGAGGCCAAAATAAAAACTCTAGAGAAAGAGTTGATGCTGGGAAACACCCTAGCAGAAATAAAAAGAATTGTTTGGGCTAAATTTGCAAATCTATGCAAGATCAATGGAGGTCCATCCAATCCATTTTTGAGCAGGTAGAGCTAACAGAAATAGCTCACACAGAAATTCAGAGAGCCAGAGCAGCCCTGGGAATAATGCCTGAACAGGCAACTAATATGATCCACTTCCTTAATAACCACACTAGGGAGGAGCTGGCTGATTTACAAATATCCAGCAGGACGGAGGCAATCCTCACTGCCAAAAAGGTGCTAACACTAAGGAATTTCAGCCAGACACTAGAAAGGAAGTGCTAGGAGATGAAGGAAGAAATAGATGAGTTCAGAGCCAAAATGGCTATTTTGCAGGACAAAGGTCTCCCAAGTCTAGTGACTGGTACAGGACAGCTGCTGCCCTATAAGCATTATATGACAAGGGTAGATAACTATGTAGAAAACCAGATCACAGCCTCCAGCAGCTCCACAGAAGAAACAGGGCCCCCATCTGGGCAAACCCTTTATGACAAGCTGGAGAATTTATTTTTCATAGAACATGAGATTAATCATCTATTTGAGGTGCCTCCCAATTTTTATAGACTTACAGAGGCAGATGAGATAGTGGTAAAAATGAGGAGACATCAGTTGCCCCCGGCTGATTGGTGGCAAGCAATGCTGGAAATTTTGCTCAGATAAATCCACATTGTTTGTTTACCTTTTTTGGAACAGGTCAGCACAATAGGCCAGCACACAGGTACAGCAAGCAGCTTACAGGTGACTCAGCAATCCACTCAGAATATCAAGCCAAAGAACGCAGCATTTAAAGCACTGCTACCACCTATTTTTTGCAGCCAAAAGTCAAATCTGTCTGACAAAGGAATGTCGGCCATCTCAGCCTTTTAGGGTTACATTTATGTATCATTTACTTTTTTGTAAGAGAGTTGGTGGTGCAATTTATTGCACCATAACTCTCCACTAAGATATTTTCATACCCTATTTTTGTATAAATATCCCCTCAGATAACGCACTGAGGGTCGGTTGTAAGAGTATTCTTTCTGAAGAACTCTGTTGTATACTGAGGACTTTTTGTTAATAAAATTGCTGATGGAGATTGCTGGTGTCAATACTGTCTGAGATGGATATGTTGAAGCTCTGTGTTTGTTGCAGAATTCCTGAGTCATTTTCTGAACCAATAAATTTCTTCTAACTGTGTATGTGTTTCTTGTTATTTCCATAATTCCGTGTTTCCATAATCTCGGTAAATAGAGAAAAAGAATAGCCTAGGATTTGGTCTGAACACCCTATGCTCAATCTCTATTTTCTAAATATGTTTTCTGCTGGATTAGCCATAGATATGAATTCTTAACTGCTCATATTTCAGCTTATCCTAACATGGTGAATACTGTTTAAGA
The DNA here is from genome assembly GCA_000404065.3 of Pinus taeda. Taxonomy (NCBI): domain Eukaryota; kingdom Viridiplantae; phylum Streptophyta; class Pinopsida; order Pinales; family Pinaceae; genus Pinus; species Pinus taeda. The sequence continues at coordinate 11,646 of APFE030397827.1, read as the reverse complement.
ATTCTTAACTGCTCTCAAGCATTATTTCCATGTTTTCTTCATTAGCATAGTGAAAGATTCTTAATTGCCTATCACTTACTAATGTTCCACCATCCCATCAACAAATCTGATATATTGTTTTCACACATGCCTAACTTGCTCTGCAGCAACATTTTGTCTTCACATATCTATTTCCTAAAAGCATAAATATCTCAACTCCATTTCCCAATGGAACAAACTGTCCAGTAATTCTGAATCTCAGTTCTAAAAAGAATCATCAACCCACCAAAATTAACAAAACAGTGCATCATAACTAGTCTGGAAACAGTCATCAAACAAAGCTAAAACCATACAGAGAGAGCCCTCTCTGGTTGCAGGTAGACTAGGACCTGCAGCTAAAAGATTGGTCAGTGGTTACCTCGGCTGCTATTCCCTTGGGAGTCAAAGGGAACAACCTGAGTGATAACATAATGGCGACTCGACTGGGGATTCAGGATCTGAAGGTCTGTATATCTACCAATAAATCACACTCAGAATCTGAAAATCAGTCAAGAAACCTTCAAGCTGCTCCCTCAAGGTAGAGCTGACTCAGATTTCCTTTTACCTTGCACAGATACACAAAATATTTTAGAGCTCTTGTCCAGTTCTTGCTCTACAAACTTTTTCAGAAAAAATTCAAAGGACTAGCTTAGAAACTGGCTCCCAAGAAAGGTCTTCGGTACACTAGGGCTAATCCTGATCCCAACCCTCCTGTTGTCTTTGATAATCCCAATACAATCCCCAGACTAATTAGGAACCAGCAGCAACAAGGTAACCTTGCTGACTTTAGTCCAGAGACAGTCCACCCTAACCCTATCTCCACTCCAATCAAAATCTTATTCCGTTCCACTCCTAATTCCCCTAGCTCTCCATCTACATCACAAAGCCCCCCGCCCACATCTTCTTCCCCTACGCACGTTCCCTTGACTAGCACTCTTAATCCCTCCATACCTGTTACCCCTGTGGTACTCACTGCCCCCGTGATCCCAGTTGCCCTTGTCAATCCTCAGAATCTTGTCAACATGGCTATGAGATATGCACCTTTGCAATTACCAGCCAATCTTGTGGCCTTACCTCAAGATTATGAAGCCAAAATCTCATATTTTGACTCCACTGGCCCTTATATTCCTATTCAGCATGCTAAGAGAATGCAAGACCATTTTGAAAATTATGAAATAGATGATGACACGGTGAGGATGAGAATATTTGTCCAAAGCTTAACAGGGGATGTGAGAACCTGGTTCAGATCACTTCCTGCAAACACCATCAATAACCCTGATGAGCTTTACCAATCCTTCACAAACAGATGGGAGAAAAGGAAGGATCCTCTACATATACTTGGGGAGTATGACATGATTAAAAGAGGCCCTCAAGAGAGAGTTTTGGAATACTGTGCTAGGTTTAATAATGTGTATAATGCTATACCTCAAAACCTGAGACCCCCTCCTGATTTGGCCCTATATAAATTTCCAGATGGATTTGACCCAGACATGGTCTACCAGCTAAAAGAAAGAGCCCCTCAAACCCTCGAAGAAGCTCAGAAAGTTGTTGTGACAGTTGAGGCAAACCTAATTGCCAAGAGGAATAGGGCTAGATTAGAAAAGAGAGTTGCCTTTAAGGAGGAACCCTCGGCCTTTGACAAAAAATTAGATGCCATAATTTCTGGTATGAAGAGGTTGGGTGACAGGGTAGAGTCTGTGGAAAGAAAGTCCTCATGGGAGGCACCAAATAACTCTAACAGAAATCCAAACTTTAGAAGGAACCAAAATCCTAGTGGGGGGAAAGCCAATAGTGATCCAGAAATAAGACCTCCATTTCAAGAAAACTATGCTGAAACATCCACACCACAAGAACAAGTGGATGACACCCATATTCACCTGATGGGCCTTGATGATGAGCACCATGTCTTCCTAAGTCAAGAAGATCATGAAGAAGAAGACAGTAAACAGTTCCAAACAAAGTCAGGTGAATCATTTGATTTTAAACAAGGCTATGACACTGTGGTCTATGAGGTCCACAAACAATACAAACTAAGAAGTAGGACTGTAAACATCACACAACCTGAAAAAACCAAGGATAGACAGCAGCCCAAGAATGCCATAGTAACAGAACCAATGAATGCAACTGATTCACTAACTAAGGAAGTAACAATTGAAGAAGATACTGAACATACACAAAACCCACAAACTACATCATCTATACACTCCAATTCAAACAAAAGGCCTCAAGAGGTGATTGAGAAAAATAAGCCCCAAAATCAAGAGGAAACCTTACCAAATAAAGAAAGGGGGCTCACCCATAGCACTAAAATCCAAGCTGAAAAACCCTTTGACTTAGAAACTGAAATTGGAAAACTAAAAATAGCCATCCCTCCGGCAGAGCTAGCCAAGAATGAAATCTATAAACAGCAGATTGAGAAATCCATCCAACTGACTCCAAACAAAGATGCTGTAAATGTGGACAATGTCAATGTGTTGGATGACACCCCAGAATTAGTGTTTGGTCCAGAGGTTGATGGAAAATCAGCAGGCACAGGGATTCTACCCTTTTATGTCAGCTTGCATGTTCATGATAAAATATTACACAATGCAATGTTTGACTCAAGTGCTTCTCATAACCTGATGCCAAAGGCTGTCATGGAAAGACTGAATTTAGATATCACCAGGCCATACAAGGACCTGTTTTCATTTGATTCCAGCCAGGTCAAATGCCTAGGCCTGATAAAAGATTTGTGTGTATCCCTGGTCCAATATCCAAACAAAACAATCCTGATGGATGTTGTTGTTGCTGATATCCCACCCAAATATGGGATGTTATTATCAAGATCATGGGGGGCTAAACTTCAAGGGTCCCTCCAATTGGACATGTCCTATGCTACTATCACAGTCTTTGGTCAACCCAAGAGGTTGTATAGAGAGTCTCTAATGAAATACATGGTCAGCACTGCAGAGAAGCCTCAAAACTTCCCCATATATGCTGTCCATTCTGATATAGACTCATATATTTTATTCAATGACAACATAGGTCACACAAATAGTGTAGAAACTCAGATAATCAAAACAGATCAGCTGATTAATGAATAAAAAATTGACAGGCAAACATCGGTTGAGTTGGAAAAAGAGAATGTGCAAGAGGGCAAAACATGTGAAAATGAAAATCAGACACTTAAAACAAATCTGGATGGTGATAAACAAACAACACCTCTGCACACAAAGCTGATCTTACTAGATGAGAAAACTGCCCCAGAAGTCAAACTAAACAAAAAACAATCCAAACTTCAACTCATAAGCCCAAACTGCAGTGATGTTATTCAACCTCCCCTACAACATGAAATCCTGTGGTTCCTAGAATTTGATGGATCAGTCAACAAGCTAGGGGCAGGAGCTGGAATTTGGATCCATAATAAATAGAACAGCCATGCACAAGGCAGACTAAATTTCGAATGCACTAATAACATGGCTGAGTATGAAGCTCTCCTACTAGGCCTCAAGTTGGTACAATCCCTACAATCCATAAAAGTGTCAATACTAGGGGATTTAGACCTAGTAATCCAACAAGTCAAAGGCAATTTTGTTACCAATGACAAAAGATTGAGGTCTTACAGGTCTGCTGCCACTGAGCTACTAGAGTCCTTCAATGAATTCCAGATCACCAAAATCCCTAGGGCTCAAAACCTCCATGCCCATAGTCTAGCTACCTTTGTAATTACTTGCAAGCTCCCTTTCGAGCCTCATCACTGTTTCACAGCTGAAATAAAACATAGGCCATCTGTCCCAAACAATGTGAAGGACTGGCAGGTGTTTGATAGTGACACACAAATAAATAATTTTCTGACTTTACAAGAAGAGTTTTCAGGGCTATACATAGTCACTGAGGCAACAAGTCAATCGCAAATACTCAAGACAGAAAATCAACTGCAAATTTATGGTAAATACCATAACCAAACAATATCACCTGAAACAGCCAACCAAATGCTACATCCTACAATCTTCAATCAACACAACATACAAGGAATCAAGCCAGATAAATATGAGGATTTAGCTGATTATGAAACAGAGGTGATAGAATTGAAGGATAATTTCCTTCCAATAGGCTTAGCCCCTTTGGAAGACATTTTTGACTCAAATGACATTCCCAATAAACCAAAACTACAACCCCTAAACACTGCCATAGAAGAGCATAACATTGGAACCACTAAAGAAGCCAAAATCATCAAACTATCTGCTGCATTACCTCCTGATCAAAAGCCCAAATACATTGACCTGTTTAAAGAATTTCAGGATGTGTTTGCATGGAGCTACGAGGATCTTAAATCCTATGACACCTCTGTAATACAACACACTATCCCACTCAAGCCAAATCAGAAACCCTTTAAACAAAAATTAAGGAGAATTAATCCCATGCTCCTCCCAGCAATGGATCAAGAAGTACAAAAGATGTTTAAAGCAGGCATAATAGCACCAATCAGATTTTCTGATTGGATTTCAAACCTAGTCCCCACAAGGAAGAAAATTGGTGAAATTAGGCTATGTGTGGATTTAAGAAACCTCAACCAAGTATCATTGAAAGACAACTACCCCCTACCCAAGATGGGCCACATTTTGCAGAGAGTAGTTGGGGCCTCAAGGATTTCCTTGCTTGATGGCTTTTCAGGCTTCAACCAGATTCTGGTCCATCCTGATGATCAGGACAAAACTGCATTTACAACCCCATGGGAACCTTTAAATATGTTAAAATGCCATTTGGCTTGAAAAATGCAGGGGCCACATTCCAAAGAGCAATGGACATTGCTTTTGCTAAAGAGATTCATGACTTTCTTATCATTTATCTAGATGATCTCACACCCTTCTCCAAATCTGACCAAGACCACTTAAAACATCTAAGGCAAATATTTACAACTTGTAGGAAATATGGAATTTCCTTGAATCCTAAGAAATCCTTGTTTGGTCTGGAGGAAGGAAAACTGCTGGGTCACATTATCTCCAAAGATGGCATCAGAATTGATCCAGACAGAATCCAAGCCATCTTGCAAATGCATCATCCAAGAAATATAAAGGAATTACAAGCCTTTTTGGGAAAAATCAATTTCCTGAGGAGATTTATCCCAAACTTGGCTGAGCTAAGCAGACTGCTCAACAACATGCTCAAAAAAGATTCAAAAGTAAAGTGGACAACAGAAACAAATCAAGCCTTTGAAGGCATCAAGTTTGCCCTCACCCAAACTCCTGTCCTCACCAACCCCCAGTTTGATAGAGAGTTCATCATATTCTCCTTTGCCTCCCAACATACAATTGCTGCAGTTTTACTACAGAAAGATGACCAAGGAAATGAAAAACCTATTGCTTTCTTTAGCAAAGCTCTAAGAGATGCACCCCTTAGCTATCAGATCATGGAAAAACAGGCCTATGCCCTGGTCAAAGCCATTAAGGACTTCAGGATTTACATCCTCTATTCCCACATAATAGCCTATGTGCCAAGCCCAATGTCAAAGATATACTTACACAAGAGAACTTGGAGGGCAGAAGAGGCAAGTGGATAGCAAGTATTTTGGAATTTGACATAGAAATAAAACCTACCAAACTCATAAAAGGACGGGGCTTGGCCAAACTGATGTCTGAAACAAATTTCCAGGCCCTAGACATTAACCAATTAGACAGTGAACTGGAGCTCGCGACTCCAAAGATCAATGTAGCCTTTGAGCAATCCCCCTCGTACTCTGATATCTGTTATGTATTGCAAAACCTGTATGCTCCCCTAGGACTGTCTAGAACTAAGAGTAGGTTTGTAAAAATGAAAGCCTTAAAATTTTGTGTCATGGAAGGAAACCTGTTTTGGAAAAACCATGAGGGAATCTTATTAAACTGTTTAATGGAAAATGAAGCAAATCAGATCATGAGAGAATTCCATGCAGGAGATTGTGGTGGGCATTTGTATTGGAAATCCACTGTAGATAACATACTGAGAGCTGGATACTATTGGCCTACTATGTTCTCTGATGTCAAGAAATTCACTACTGCATGTCATAAGTGTCAAGTGTTTGAAGGGAAGAGACAACTACTGCCATTACCTCTAAGACCTATTGCAACAGAAAGACCATTTCAGCAATGGGGCCTGGATTTCATTGGAGAAATCAATCCCTCGTCTTCAGGCCAACATAAATGGATTCTGACAGCAACAGACTACTTCACAAAATGGATTGAGGCAATCCCATGCAGACAATCAAATGACTCCACCATCATTCAGTTTCTTGAGGCCAATATCCTTGCCAGATTTGGATGCCCTGATAAAATTATAACTGACAATGCTGCTGCTTTCAGATCCAAGAAGATGGTCAGCTTCTATCATAAATTTCACATAACCTTGGGCCATTCTACTGCATATTATCCCCAAGGAAATGGCTTGGCAGAATCCTCAAACAAAAGCCTGGTGAGTATGATAAAGAAAGTGTTAGAAGAAAACAAAAAGAATTGGCACAAAAAACTTATCAATGCCTTGTGGGCAGATAGATTAACAACCAAAAGATCAATTGGGGTTAGCCCATATGAGTTAGTCTATGGACTAGAAGCAAAGTTTCCTTCATCACTAGGGATCCCTGTCATGAAACTACTACAGGAAATTCAAGCAGAGCCTAATGATATACAGAGGAGAGTGAACCAAATTATATGCCTACAGCAAACCAGGGACCAAGTTTACAACAGAGTTCAGATCCTACAAGAGAAGCTCAAGAAAGCTTTTGACAGGAGAACCAAAGCTGAGGATTTCAACATAGGTGACAAAGTTCTCAAGTGGGATTCAAGAAGAGAAAACAAAGGAAAGCGTGGAAAGTTTGATTCCCTTTCGAGAGGGCCATTTGTCATTCAAGCAGTACAGGGAAATAACACCTACTTTCTCCAGAACCTTGATGAAACTGATTTGGATGAAGGTCCTGTCAATGGCAGGATGCTCAAACACTACTTTGAATATCACCCATAATTGCAGTCTGAGTTTCCCCTTGTACATAGGCTGTTGTATATATTTTCATATATGTAAAAACAAATGTCTTACAGTTTTCAGATAGCTGGCAGCAGTAGGTAAAGAAATCAGAGGTCCACCAAGAAGAGAAGCACAAAAAGGCATGTCAAAGCGGCAAATCTGAGAAAGTTGGCACACACAGTCAAGACCCAAGGCAATCTGACCTGCTGTTCTTGGTCTTTCAAAAGAAAAACCATCCCCATGTGGAGCCACTATTGGATACCTATACCAATAGGTTTCATATTTCATGATTGGTGATCAGAGGTCCAAATATGCTCTGCTTTGAATGCAAAGATCCCATATTTCTACAAGCAGACAAGGTGTGTCTCAATCTTGATAGGAACTCAATTGGGATGGATGATCCAACAGTCTAAACTGGATCATGCCATGTTTTCAATTTTCATGTTGTAGAATAGAGAAGGAAATCTATCCAAATTGTTAAATCTTGGCAGATAAGTAGCTAGGTAGAGAAGCTAAGGTTCCCAACTGCTTAATCTGGGACCTTGGAAGGAATAAGGGTTGTATTAGATAGGAAATGAAAGCAAAAAGCCAATGAAAAGAAAAAGGCATTCAAAGGGTTTTTAAGTCCAAGTGCACCCTCCAAGAAGGAACAAAAAATGTTAGGAGAACTAGTTGGGTAGGTAGCTGGGGTTGCAGAAGTACTGTCTCTTTCAAGACCAAAGGTGATGAAACATCTACAAGAAAGGCAACACATTGGAGCATGACTAACTCCCTCGTTTTTTCATTTGTGTATCACTCATTACTAACACCCCTTCATCTACTGGTTCATACAACAAACTCAAAGTTTTGTCATGGTACTAATGGCCTTCAAAAGCCACATTTTCTGTGTAAAACTCTTTTCATTTTCATCTACTCTTGACTTTCAGATATTTTCAAAGAAAACTTGGTTGAATTAGCCCTCACTCATATGTTCCCTCCATGTTAACAACTAACCCTACTACTTAGCTCCCTATACCCCATTATCCCTATTATTATAAACACCATGGTGTATAAACCCCAAAATGTCTATAAATATCCCTCCCCTGGTACTATAGCCATATGGTCTGTTTGAAAGGGAATCAAAATGACACCTGGTCACTTTGATGAACCCCCCGGGTCACCTCCTCTCATTCCATGTCATTCTGGTCATTTAACCCTCATTTGCAAAGAAAAAATCCTATTAAAACCCCTCCTACCCATGACCCTTTTGCAAAAAGATGACACCCAAAAGTTCCCCGCCCTAAAAAATCCTTTTTTCCCCTTCTCCGCCCTAAAAACCCATTGTCTACAGTCGAAAAAATTAAATTTTAATTAAAAACGCGCAGGCAAATAAACCCACAAAACCCAAAAGACTATAGTTTACCCCCCCCCCGCGCGCCTTTTATTAAAATAAACGTCAAATCAAAGGGCGGGTCCCCACTGCACAAACCCGCCGGCATGTCCCGATCTCCGCCAGCCGTCAGATCTCCCGCCCCGCCATCCAACGGTGGGCGGTTGATCCGCCTATGAACCTGCCCGACCTTTTGCGTCCGGGCGATGGGCGGTATTACCGCCGTACCCCTGCCATGTGTCAGGCGCGGGATGTGTTCGCTGCCCCCCCCTCCAAACCACTTACCGCCTGAGGGCCTACCGGGGAAACCGCTTACCACCCTCCCCCTCACGCTGACGTCACGCCTCCGTCAGCGTGACGTCACCCCACCTTTTGACCGCTGCCGTGCTTCCACCTCACCCGGCCCCACGCATTGCTCTGACTACCCCGCCACCATGGCCATGCCACCTGGGCATCCATGCCACCTAGGCGTCCACGTCACCTGCCACGTCATCTCCTCCGTACTTGGGCCCATCATGACGTCAGCATGACGTCATCACAAAAAAGTGCCAATTCGCCCGAAATGCATAAAAAAGGGAAAAAACCCTTGTTTTTTAACATTTTCTACCGAACAACCTAGAGCTCAGCTGAAGGCGAATTTGATTTCCAACGGTCAAAAAGCAAAATTCATCCGCTACAACTGTTGCTGCCTTCATTGTCGATTCAACCATACTTAATCCAACCACTTCGACCGCTGCAACTGCCCATACGCCATTAAAACAGGTATTTCGCCGCAGGCACCCTCTTGCCCTCTCATTGTCCATATAAATCATGTTTCCTGCTCAAATACTACTATAATTCAAGAAGCCATATGGTTAAAATTCGCCCTTAAAGCTGCCAGTGAGACCTCTGTAACCCCTGCACAGAAAAACTTCCAGGGAAACCCGCGACCAGCTGAAAACTCTGCCTAAATTTCCCACAAAAGGGCAGTTACAAGGCCCAGCCACAAGCTAGAAACACTGCATTGCATCCTCCTTCACCTCTGATAAGCAAAACCTCTGCAATTGACCAGCTATCCAGCTAAAAAACACTCTGCCACATTGAAACAGAGTGCCCCCCAGAGCAGTTAAGCCTGTGACAGCCTTTAAAACCTCCAAGACTGATCACTGCAGACAGAGAACAGTATACCTCTTAAAACCAAGTTTGAGGCACAGTGAAAACTACCAGCAAAAACCAAAACAATGGAAGCTTCAGCTGCTCTGGATGCTTTACCCATTAACCCACCCAACAGAGAGCTAGAAGCTATACCTTTGGTGGATGATGATGCTCTCATCACAGATTTTGTGGCACAAAGAAACCATTTGCAGACCTATTGTCAATTAAGGAACACTCACTTAGATGGCAGTGACCTGTATGGGGTATGGCAGTCCAATCTGCCCACTTACTTTCTGCCTTCTGTCAATATATTCCCAGAAATTATCCATCTGTGTGCAGAGAATTATGACCAAAAGCTCAGGGCTGTGAGGTCTCCATCTGGGAGCATCCTCTTCTACATAACTGTAGACTCCATCAACCAGATGCTTAATTACAAACAGACCCAGTTGCTGTACCCTTTCTCCATGGACTATCTGTTAGATGTGGGCTCCAGACTTTCTGATCCAGACATTGAAGCCATAGCCAGAAAATTCATGAAGGAAGACTGCCAACCCTCTGGGCCACCCCCTTTCTCATACAAAGATTTCAATGAAGTGGGCAAGCTTCTGATAGACATGGTGACCTCTGTGCTGGGGTTCACCACCAATGAACATGTTGACATAACTGTGCTGGTCATGCTGTCTGCATACAGCCCTATGAAGCCCCCTGCTATCAAATACAACTATGCCAAGTACATTGCTATCAAGATACATGATCAGTTGACTAGACTGGACAGGGAGGCAATATTTAAATATTCCTCATATATTTACCACTTATTCTTGTATTATCAGATAGACAGCTTCCAATGCTCCATCAAAAAGCTGGACTCACAAGGTGAAAGAAGGTCTGTGATCTTCTGGTCCTCAGTCTTCCACCAAGTCCAGGATTCCCCTTACTCATACTGTGAGTTTATTGATCAATTTGTATATCCAGTCATCTGCCTGCTAAAAAGGAATCCCCCTGCAATACTATCCAAGGATATGCAGAGGATTTTGCAGCTATCCAGAAGCTACAAAATCGGTGACTGGTACTTGTACCAAAACCACTCTGTCATCAGAATTTATGGTTGTGAGCTCTGTCCATACAGACTCCCGAAGTACGTTCCCATGAGGTTATTTGCTCTGGAGTACTATAGGCAACTGATAAACTCAGACCTAACACATTTTCACAGTGCCAAGAAGAAGGCCAACCTGAAATTCAAGGATCACCTAGGCCCATTCACAATGAACAAAAAGGATGGTTGGCAGGAAGCTGACCAAATACTAGGGCAGCAACTCAAACTCAAGAAGAGTTTCTGGTGGGTCCCTTATGACCCTGAAGGTTTCATAAGTGCAAGAAGAGTCAAATACAGGCTGCACGCCTATAAACACACCCCCCTCTCACAAGTACAACAGTTTGCAAATCAGGATGAATGGGTGCCTGGATCAATAGTAGAAGAATTGACTCAGGAAGAATTAATGGAGCAAAATGTAAAAGACCTGGAAAAAACTCTTGACTTGGACTCTTGTCAACAGGTTTTCAAGCAAACAATCCAGATAGAAGAAGGCACCTCAACTGCACAGGACATCCAGCAAGCTCCAGCAACAACTGCCAAAGGAAAGGAGAAGATGGATGAGCATCAAGAGACAGAAACAGGGCAGCCTAGTGCCTCAAAAGACCAGCAAACAACACAGGCTCCTCCCCTGCAAACTGAACAAATCCAAAACCCAGTATTGCAGACCCCTCTAAATAATGAGAGAGGGAAGAAAAGGGACAGAGAAGAAATAACACCTCCTACAGGGTCATTGCAGCAACCAGAGGCCAAAAGGCCAAGGACAGACCCTGAAGCTGAAGGAGAAATGAGTGAAGAGCTGGAAGAAAGCCAAAACAGGGAAAGGCTAGCAAGCCAACAGACAGCCACCAGCTCAGCCCAGCTTGAACAGCCTCAACAGCACACCGTGGAGGTATCTTCCTCCAGACAGCAGGGCCAAAAGCAGGCCACAGTCAAAGAAGGGTTCATGGAGATCAAGGCTCATAATGAATTACTGAGAGTGCAGCTATATGAGCAGTTCCTCAACACCACCCCAGCCAAAAAACAAAGATTGATGGCTGCCTTTGACTTCAAGGATGAAAAG
>APFE030397817.1:36334-62134 GCA_000404065.3 Pinus taeda | reverse complement strand
CGTCTAAAAGAAAATCAAGTTATTATAAGAAGGTCATCAACCCCACCCTTGAAGATCAAAAGTATCTCTCTATTCTATCTAGCTCAAAAAAGAAAATTAATATAGCAAAGATTAGAACGAATTCTCATGAGCTCCATAGAAACTGGCCGCTGGGTAGTTCCTAAAACGCCATGGATAGAAAGGATCTGCCATATTTGTGAGAATAGGAGCATCGAGGATGAAAACCCTTCCTCTTAGAGTGCCCTGCATACAACCCCATTAGATCTCAATTTCACAACCTATGTTACAATACTGACCTTCCTAGCCTTTTACAATGCCAAAATTATATTGAACTGGGGAGGCTTCTCTCCAAGCTTTTTGAGCATAGGAATAAAATCTTAAATCAAAATAAATAATTTGTCTTTAGGTCCGATAGATCATTATTTGGTCTCAGTGGACGTTAACCATCATCATCATCATCATCATCATCATCAATATATTCAGTAAACATAAAATGATATTAATTCAGAAATTAACTAAAATAATGTTAAATAATAATATTAACAGTCATTTGTCGGCCAAACAGTCTTTACAACAAACCTATTGCATATTTATCTCAAAACCTTTTTCTATGCTTTTCTTTTCTCCGTAAATCAGTCCTGATGATCAGTCTTGGTCTATACTCGAAACGTCGACCAATGTAAAGATGAACACTGTGGAAAATCCAAATTCCTCTCAGAAACAAATGAAAAGATAAGTCTTAGTCTAAGCATGAATACCTAGATCAGTGCAAGAGGAGCTCTTGTGTATAAGAAGAAATGCTTCAAAATCGAAGCATAAGCACACTTTTGGAGGTTGGTTGTAGCTGCGACAACACTGGCGACACATTGGTAGAACTCCAACTCTCAATATGGATCTTGTCTCATGAAAAATAGGTCTAAATCTTCTGGAGGTATTGTTCAATTCATTTATTATCACAACTTCTTCACTTAGCTTTATTTAAAGATATAGTCCTTACCATTCTCTTCATCGACAACACACATACCAAGCTAAGTCAGACTAAGTTATTTCGATTGGGGCTGAGGAGTATATAAATGCACAAGTAAAAGAGATTTCTAGAGTCTTAGTTTTAATCCTTGGTGTTGCTCTCCTTCCAACATGCCTGGACAGTACCCCCATAGAGTCCCTTCAAGAATACAAAGATTGCTCCGCTGCCAACGAGCCTAGAAAATATCCCAACGGAGTTGCTTGCTTCACCTCTATGTGCAGGAATCATTTCTCTTCTTTCATGGGGTGGAAGAGGGATCCCAACTTATTGAGAGTAGAAGACGTTGTCCCTTTAGAGAAATATATTTATGTATACCTCTGAAATACTTGTTAAGGTTTCCCTTCCCTCCTTACTTTACTCGACTTAGTTGACAAGGATTAACCAAAAATAGAAGACCGATTAGAGTAGGTAGTACTAGTTAAAAGTGCAAGCATCGTGATTTCACTATGACTCTCTCCAAAAGGAACACATTTTCCATCATAGTATCATTGATTAAAATAAATGAAATATTTGTAGGAATTTACAGGGTAAGTTCCTTAGATAGAACGCCAAAGGACACTGCTCACAAACAGATCACAGATCAATACACGATTATTCTTAACGTGGTTAAAACCCTCAAAGAGGGAAACAGTCCACAGCCTGAGCCAATGTGGCCACTTCAAGCAATTTATTAATAAAAGAAAGAAAATTTACATAAGCTTCTCTCATGAATGGTCACCCTACAAATGACCCTCCATGCTCTTTAAATAGAGATCATGGACCAATCAGGTGTTAAGCCACATATCAAGTGTCGGTAATATCGAGAAGAGAATGAACCGTTGGATCACTTCTTGTCTAGAACATATCGTGACCGTCAAATTGTAAGTTACAAAAGTACATAGTAAAGAAACACACTTTACCTAACTCTACACTAGACCAAGTTATACTTAACTATTTCCTTTGTGTCGAAATATCCTAACATCCCCCCTATGGTGAAGTAAAATTATAAGTGCAGACACAAACAAATTCCTCTAGCCCGATAATGGGTCTAGCCACAACTGATACATTCTATGGAAGATTTCCTTAGGTTAGAACCAAGTAAGAGGGCCTACCTCTTAGTACTCTTATCACGTTTGATGATGGCCTTACTTGCTCACTCCAACTATCTCTCACTTCCTTCTTCAAACACCTGAAACAAGTGAACAACAACAAACAACAACCATGATAATAGACAAATTGTAATTCAACCTACTTAACAAGTCAAGAAAAAATAAGGCATGAACATGTAAGATGACAAATCATGTAGGAAATCAATCGATAGTTGCATATATATTGAATCAAGAAGAGATTACAACCATTGTCTTGATGTTGCCGTTCTCCTCTGACAAAACTAGGTTCCCACAGACTTTTGCTAGCATTCCATGATGGCCTCAACAATAATAATTTTAAGGCTCTTCCCTTTAGGCTGCACATTAAACCAAATTCACACTTCTCCCTCACACAACTAGAGAGATACAACTAGGAATAGCTTGCTATTTACTCCAAACTTAATTAACACTAGCACACCAACATTAACACTAGATTGTGCTTGGGAAAAAGGGAGGTTTATATAAGATGAATAGATGGGAGATGGACCCTCTTCTCATGGGAGAAGGTCTTATCTCTTGAGGTAGTTCCATCATTATAGGGGAAAGGAGCCCAAACTGACATCCTCGACCCCATATGGCCAAACTGTTTCCCAGACTTCTGTTACGAAGCTTCTAGAGCTGGAAGCTTCAAGTCTTTATTTAAAAAACTTTCCATAAAAGGACCAACGTGACTGGAAAAAAATCTTAGTCACTCCTATCAGCACTAGGGACAACATTAATCCCTTCAGATTGGCGTGAGGGGGACATAGGCCATTAGCGCCAGCCTTGTAAACTGGGAAAAACAGAAGTTTTTGGGGAAATGATGCAAAAGGGAATTGCTTTGCTCATGATGAGGGACACAATGGGAGTTTCTTCATGAAGGGTAAGCATGTAGGGTTCACTGTAGAGGTCCTATAGGATCAAGGAATAGGGAGTACAGGTACAGTGACAAAATGTTGTGTAATAGATGCCCCCTAAAACATGAAGGTTGAACTAGAGTGAGGCATGAAATACTTTATGAATCTGTGCAGGGAACCATAGTCTGTCATCAAAAAACCTGCAAGTAGGTACATATACATCTACATAACTGAAAATTCTGTCAAATGATACATGAATCATGGTATGTATGTAGCCATCCAGAGAATGATCATGTAAATGGATCCAGGCATGGGCGCAACCATCCATTAAAGAGGATCATAATGAAACCAAGGTATGGTCACAACCATCCAAAAATGAGAAGGATCACATATGATAACTCATGGTATGGTTGCAACCATCCATCTGAAAGAGACATTTATATCAACATAACCATGTCACATCACTTCGCAACCTGGACCTTTTGTGATCTGAGCCCAAGGTCTTGCGCTCCAACACGACCCGATCAAAGAACAAATTCTAACATGTGAATAGATGTGTTGATGTCGAACATGTTAGAAAGTTGCTTGATTACCAGTCAATGATGTAAACTGTTAACAAGCACAAGAGAAACCATCGATAACGACAATGGTCCTCAAGGTACTATCAACACAATCCAAAGAATGTGAATAGAGGATTTGAAGTCGAACACCCGTGAAATCACTCGATCGAAAGCCAATGATGTGAACTTGTTGTCGAGTGTGAATAACTTGCCATTAGGGCATGCAAGCTCTAAGGTACTGGAAGGGAGTCTCTCGGTCAACTTCCCGGATAATGAGTTGAAGTCTAAAGGAAGCACTATGTTGAAGGAGGGCCATAATGTATCCCACATCATTGACATGAGACAAAAGGATGCAAAATGATTTTGGATGATACAGAGAATTAGAGGTAAATGTAACTGCAAAAGGACAAATCTTGAACATATCAGCGACACAAATGGAAGTTTGGTAGCTTTTGGATCCATAGGATCAGTAGTCATGATGATGTGGTAGATATCAAATGGAAGGAAAAAATGAATGGCCCAACCCAGGAAGGTCAACGATAAAAGGGAGGATGTTCCAACCCGACACGAAGCAGAAAGTGTCATGTTCAAGAGTGAGCTACCGACACAACTGATTAGATTTCCAAATTTCCCCCCACCATTTTTGGCAGGTACCCCAATTATTTTTAATTGCAAGCTTGAAGGGGATAACATATGCTTGCACTGTAAGTTCATCCTTCGGATGAATCTGACCTAGTAAATTTAACGAGCCCTAGGAAGGAGAAGCTCATGTTCATCATGGTGACGAATCCAATGTCGTTTAATATTTTAACGAGTCCTACAAAGGTGTAACTCAGTGTCTTTTTCATGTTTAGAGAGTTTGAAAAAGACACAATAAAGAAAACTCCACATGGTCCATTTTTGTACGTTTGTGTCTCATGAGCCCGAAAAGGCGGAAAATGATACTTGAGAGAACCTATTGACCATTTCAGCCAAGGAGTATCTTTTTCGTAAATAGTGCATCCCAGCCCAAAAAGGGGTAAACTTATACTGGGCACATGACGTTTCACATCCATTAACGAGTTCGAAAAAACAAGGGCTCAGCTATCTTTTCGATTTTAAAGGGTCCCAAAAGAGTTCGAAAGCGAACCCCCCATTTTATTCTCTTTTATGAGTCAAAAGGGAAAAATACTCGACAATCTTTTCATATGAGTTTGACGAGTCGAGAAAAGAGCTAAAACGTGATTCGTCATCATTGTCGAACATCCATTACCTGTCGCTGCATAAAAATGTAAAGTGCATTATCCAGTTCTTGAGGAAAAATAGGCTAAAATATTTACAAAAAGCTAATATTTTCATGAAAAATTGAATAAAAAGGGAAAAAGTAAATATATATTTTATCATTTACCATTTTACCTTGCTGTGAAGAATTTTTAATCACTTTTTACCTAATTGTTCTAGAGCATATTGCGGGAGATCTAGGAGGTCATTCGTCGAGCCGCCAGTTAAATGTAAGAGCCAAGGCCTTGAGCTCCATTTTCATGTCTTTTATTCCTATTTTTAACCATTTTTACTTTTTTTTTTCTTTTTTTTTGGGGGGGGGGGGGTTATCAAAAGTTTTTCGCCGTCTATCATCATGACTTCCGGGCACGGAATTGCGCTAGCCGAGGATAATTAATAAGGCCTATCACGCCACTGGCGCAACTATTTTTAAAACAGGGACACCGACATCATGAATAGGGAAAAACCCTATTTCCTCACAAAACCACCGTTAAAACTTGAAATTTATGTGCCAAGCATGATTGTTGACTCAAATCTATGGCTTTTGTAGGAAATAATCACTGAAAATGGTGGACTGGAAAGAATGGGGTCATGAAGATGTGGACACTTAGGCACTGAATGATCCAAGTTCCCTGGAATATTTGAGGGCTTGTGGGCTTCTCAAATTCTTTCTCACTCCAGGGATGCGGGCCCAACCTGAGTGGCTTCAGTACCTGATTAGCCTCTGGGGCATAAATTGGGAAATATTCATCAATGGTGAATAGGAGATGGAATTAGATACTTTAGATATATTTTTCATCATAGGACTGTCCTGAAGAGGGGAACCAATCAACTTATGCGGGTCACGACTGATTGGGGCAAGCATATCCATTTTGCCCACCGAACATTGCCCTAAGGCTCTCAAATCCAAGAATGGGAAGATTGAGATTTCCACTATTCAGGATCTGACATTGAGAGTGCTATTGTTGACTATCAACAGAGTGGCGGGGTCCTAGGCAGTGCATGAGATTAACAAGTCAAAGTTTCTGTATGTTATCGACTGCACAACACCTTTGATATTCAATTGGGAGAGGCCATGAAGATCAACATAAAGTACCAGTTGACCAAAGCTAAGGTAGGGAATCTGAAGAAATTTTTCTTTGAATCTATACTAGTGACCTTTTTCTTGGAACGGGTGCCATTATTTTAGTATCAGTTGACTGAGATAGATCCTCCCATACCACGTGACCTGCAAATGGCCTGCTGGAGTCGTTTGATGCCAGGATCACTTGGGTAGCACATGTCATAGAGACCTGCATTCTTTTCATGACTATGATGATAGAAGATCTTTGTGGAGTACTGGCCATACAGTGGCACCGATTTCCATGGAGATACAGACATGTCGCTACTAGATGAAGAGGATTTTGACGATGAAGGTAAAAAAATCAATTTTTGAATTTTGAGTTTTTTTTATTTGTTTTTGGTATAATGTGCTTATAACATTTCTCTTGTTAATGCAGATGTTGGACCAGAGTGTCCTGCTGGGATGTCTCCAATAGCCGAGCGAGTCGCTCGCTTGATTGATGTTGTCGCTCCTTATTAGGAGGGGAGTGACAACGAGGAGGCGATTGCGAGGAACCTTGAGGAGTTGAATCGTGGCATCCCAGAGTATGCTCGAGTGGGAGACATTCCTCGTCAGTACCAAAGACACATGGTGGGAGTCTCGGATCGGATTTGCTGATAGCTGACTCATGTTACATGAGCTGTATCATGCTACCATGATCACCATGTTGATTAGTTCCTAGGTCCAACATTTACATTTTTTGAGGCTTGAATGCCACAAATATATGAGGCCTACGAGTTGCCGATGTTATTTTGGACACATATATTATTTTGGGGTTTTGATGTATAAAAAATTATGACCATATATCTATATATATATATATATATTATATATATATATATATATATCTACAATATTTTCTTGCTTACTATGGTACAAATGGTTTGTTTTATCTTTTCACATGTTTCGTAAAGGTCTATCCAACACATAATTAACTAATGCATCTGTCAATGTATTCATACACCTAGGAATATGATGATATGTAATGTAATCAAAATTTCTTTCCAGTAGATGAATATGAAGATACATTCTCAATATTTTAGGGTTTCTGATAGAACCTTGCCCGTTGAGTTGAAGGACGACAAGCTCTGAATCCAAGTTGACAACCAACTCTCGAATGTCAAGAGTAATGGCTTCTGATAACAATTCAATGATCGCACTATATTCAACAATGTTGTTAGTTGTACGACCTAAATAGATACCTTGAAGGTCAATCAACTCGCCGTTAAGGTCATAAATAGCCCATGCCACAGATGATAGGTTCCGGGTACTACAGCAAGCACCATCAATGAAACTGATGTGAGGAGTTGCGGACATCTGCAAAGCAAGAAAACACATAAACAGGAAAGTTGTTTGAAAACTAACACACCAAACCACACTGTACAAAAATGAATGACACACTAATGTACACAAGTAACCATGCAAGATGACCTAAGCGTAACACTTCTTGAGGTAAAGCCTGTTTTGAGGCTTATTTAGAGGATTTCCTTCATAATCAATAAGCTCATAGGCCCCTTTCTACAAAACGCATTTCACAATGTAGGGCCCATGCTACATGGGTTCGAACTTGCCTACCCCTAGCTTATTGTTAGCTTGGTCGTATAGTAATACCAAATCACCCTCAGAGAATGCACGAGGGGAGATCGACTGATCGAAATGGGACTTGACCTGTTTCTTTTATGCTTCGATAACCAACGCGGGGAGATGGCGAGTCTCATCTAGTTGTTCTAAATATAGGAAGAATTATTCCTAAGGTGATGTTTGTAGGAGAAGTTCAACAACTAACTTGAGTGAAGGAATCTTACATTCGATCGACAATGTTTCTGCTAGACCGTAGATTAGCTAGAATGCTGTGAAACCAGTTGCGTCTTTGGTCGAGGTTCGGTAAGCCCACAGAGTTGAAAAGAGCATGAGATGCTAATTTGACTTGTGCATCCAATAGTATGCTGAAGCATTGTAATCAAAACCTTTTTCACGGCTTACTTGGCCAGTGGCTTGAGGATAATATGGGGTGGAGCCATCGTGGCACAAGCCCAATGTGGATTTCAACTCAGCCATCGTGTAACCTTAGAAATGGAAGCCATTGTCTGTGACAATGGCATGAGGTACGCTGAACCTAGAAATAACATGGTTGAAAAGGAATTGAGATGCCATCTTACCATATGCAGAGTATGTAGGCATCGCTTCAGCCCATTTGGTGAAATAATCCACAATGATGATGATATAACCATGCCCCTCGGTCGAACGAGGGTTACATGTCATATAATTGATGCCCCATTTGGAAAAAGGACCAATGATAATGACGAGGTGTAGGTGAGTGGGTGGGGCACACATCTTGCGTTGGTAAATTTGGCATTCATGGCACTTGCAAACAATAAGGATGAAGTCCTTGAAAATGGACGACCAAAAACTAACTAGTGCGAAGTATTTTTTGAGCGGTTGTGTAGCCAGACATATGATCACCACATGCCCTGGAGTGGCAGTAATTGAGAACTCTTTCAGCCTCCTTGATCATAAGGCATCGACGAAGAACTGAATCGACACCGACATGATATAAAGTATCGCCAATAATACAGTAGGGTTGGGAGTGATGCCGAATCCTTCGACGATCATCCTTAGTCAACTTGAACCTAAACGTGGATGTTTGGAGATACGCGATGATATCACCATACCACGGATCAAGGGTGCTAGTTAGGAAGAGAGTCTCATCTGGAAACTGTTCATCTGCACCAGCAGGGAGAGACTTAGAAGGAAGGGATCAAATCAACTCAGCGAAAACGAGTGATTTCTTAGACTTGGTAGTAGTAAATACCAAATCAAATTCTTGTAGGATAACAATCCATTTAGAATACTTGCTCTCTAGCAACTGACAAGTCAGGATGTAGGTTGTGGGGTTGCATTCGGAAATCACCGTAGTCGTGTGCAAGAGGATATAGTGCTGAAAACATTGAACAACCTGGACGACAACCGAATCCAACTTCTCGACATGGGCATAATGCGTTTTAGTGTCGAGGAGATTATGACTAAGGTAGTATATAACATGTTTGTTTCCTTCGTAATCATCTTGGACTAGGATCATAGCAATGGTGCTAGGGGTTGAGGCTAGGTAAAGGAGGTAATCTTGATAATAATTCGGGGGATGCAACAGAGGAGCATTTACGAGGGCAGTCTTGAGATCATCAAAATATTTTTGGGAAACCTCATCCCATGCAAAGGGCATTCCTTGTTTTAGCAACTAGGTAAATCTTGTAGCTAGCCCAACATAATTGGGTATAAAACGACGGAGAAAATTTGCCTTTCCTTGTAGGCTCTAGAGTTGGTGCAATGAGGATGGAGGGGGTAAATTTACAATGGCCTCGACTTTAAGTGGATCAAGGCGAATACCATCCTTGGTGTTGGGCATGGAATCCCCCCACAACATGTTTCAGGGCTTAAAGCCCAAGTTTTGGTCAAAGGTTTTGTAAGACTCCAGGAATTGCGGGTGCAGAGTGAAAAATATAGGTTAAGTCATAGGGTTGTCTGCCCTAAAATATTGTAATGGAATGTAAAGTCATGTCGGCCTACCCATGGTCCACATACCATGGGATTGTATAAATAAGAGCGAGGCTCTAGGTTATAATGATAGCTAAGGAAGAAAAGAGAATAATATGAATGGTTCCAGATTAGAGTAAGAGTCTAAGTGTATTGGGTCGTAGTAGTAGGAAGAGGCTCTATAGCTAAGTGCGCAGAGGCCTAGTAAAGTCTGCAACTGAGTGCGTGGACCCTTGCAACTGAGTGCATAGGGCGGTGTCGAGTCTATAATCTAGATTAAAGATTAACAAAGAGAATTTGATTCCTATTTTTGTGTATCTGTTGTGCATTGCCTTCTTTACATTTATACTATTTTATTTATCGTGTGCACTGATATGATTGCTGAATATGCTGTAATAATCATTGGTCTAACTTAAACAAGTTAAGTAATCAGATAATAACAGATTAAATAGCAAGGAACTTGTGTATTATACGAGTTGCGCTCTGAGTAGGGCTGCACAGAAGCAGCACCGCAGGTTGCGAAGGGATAGTAAGTGCGTGTAGCAACGGGTCAAACCGTGGACCTCCAGAAGCTCATCAAACATCCCCAAGGTGCGGAAACCTAGTTCTAGCACCCTCCCATACTACTTCCGGTGAGACCTCAATCTGCGCTCCATGTTGAGAATGCAACAAGATGATGGAGCTTAGTGAAAAGAAGTCGCCTTCACTAAGTGGGCCCACAGGCTATTTTTGGCGCAAAGTCTATTTTTAGACTATGTCTATTTTTAGACATATGGATCATGGTCTATGAGTTGTAGGATGCTGTTTGTGGATGATTGGTCATGTTGGTAAAAATAGATGGACCTCTATTTTTAGACATATGGGCGGAGTCTATTTTTAGACTGCCAGGCTAAAAATAGAACAGTCGAATATTATTAGATCTTAATAATATTTGGACTATAAACATTATCTTATTCTCTTGGAGCACTTCAGTTCGAGCTACGGATGTGGCACATGCAGCTACCAGAAGGAAATACGTGGTTCTTATGGGTTACTTGAGCTATTGCATGGAGGACTTCAGTTAGGACTTTAGTGATTGAGTTCTGTGGAGTTGATTGAGGAGTTGATGGAGTTGTGTTCAGTTTAACTTGGTTGAACTAGTTGTATTTAGTCTAACTGATCAATAGACTAACTGATGAGTGGTGTGAATTAGTTATTAATTAATTCACTAATTATTAACTCATAAAGCAACTGAAGAATACATTAGTTAACTCAGTGCATGGATAGTTCAGTGGAGACAAGTGTTAGAGGTGAGTGAAAGGGCAAGACAACTGTTAGTTGTGACTATAGTTGTGCATGAGATTTGCACATGTATGGATTGAGTATTTCCAATGAGGATTGCGTGGTATATCCAAGGGAAATATGAATTTGGATCATTCATTCATCAGTATTCTCATGCAGGATTGCGCAGTAGAGGTAGGCAAGCAGCGGAGGAGATTTGAGCCAGTGATTGATTCAGATATGAGCTAGTTTGTGTGTAACAGGTGGAGATAGTACTGAGTACTTGCAAGGAGTATTGTACTATGTATTGCTACATGTTCGCAATCAATATAATATACAGATAGTTGGGGGTTTTCAGCTTTATGCTTTCCCCGGGTACATATTGTGTTGATATGTGTGATTGATGCTTCAATGTGCACATGCTATTGTTTCTTAATATTTGCTAAATTGATGATCAACGTAGAGGAGGTTATGTATTATCATGTATTCCAAAATTAGTGTATAATCAGGATAATCTATGTGAATAAGTGTCATATTATTCAAAATTTTTACACTCTGTGGACTATTGCCAAAAGGGCCAGTAGTACCGAGATTTGCTTGGCTAAATCACCTTTGAACCTGGGTCAAGCCCATACAAGCAAACAAATGGTTCCGTTGACGAGATTGGGATCTACATAAGGGATGTATGATGTCGTGCCACTGGAATCCAACAAAGAAAGAAATTGAAGAGTGGTTAGACAAGAAGATTCATGAGTTCACGATGCAGGAAAACAGAAATCTGCGAGTATCTAAGGAACAATGGTTGGAGCTCTACTTGTATACGGGAATCCACGAAACTTTCTTTGCATCCTTTCCTTTTGAGTTGTATGAGTGGGTTGCGAAGTTAGCAGATAGCCAGGCAAGGTGAAGGCTTGAAAACCCAATAGTGTGGACTCCATAATTAGTGTGCAGACTAGAAGAGTAAGGGGAGAAGATCGCACGAGCTGTGGTCCATTGGATCGACCAAATAATAGGAGGATTTATCACTGAGTTCGTGGTCGACACGACAGTCAGCTACAGTGAGGCGGAGAGATGTTTTCTCAAGGGAATGTGAGGTAAGTATATTAAATATTTTAACACTTGGATTAAGATGCTATTGGGTGAAATGCGGATTCTACGAATAAATTAATGTTTGGGACTAGCGGAGCGGGAAGATCTACAGAAGCAAAAGTAGTGAAGAGTTGGAAACTAGTACCTTAATTTCACCCTCACGGGAAAGCGAGGAAGATCTCGCAAAAGTCTCTCCGAGAAGTGCGGTCAGTCTGATAAGATAACATATTCCACGTTTACCACCTCCACCCATCTCACCCTCCTCATCTCCATATACACCCACCCCACCTCCGCCACCACCGCAATTCAGTATGGCAAGTGCGATCAAATTACTAGTATTCAGAGGAGTGGGGAATGAAGATCTGGACCAATTTTGGTTCATGGTAGGAGCAGTATGGGAAGCACAAGGTGTCGTGGATGACAATATTAAAAATGCTACGCTGGTGAGCACGCTACAAGATCGTGCATTAATGTGGCATATCAAGCATTCTAATGACCACCTGAATGCAAGAATCGTAGAGATCCAGGGTGCACTAAGCAAGGAGTTTAGTAGGCAAAAATCAGAAACACAATCCACGAAGCCAATATGACATTAACATATGCACATCATCGTGCATGGTTTGTGGCATCACTTATGCTACACTTAAGGATGGTGTTGTCACAACAAAAACTTTCCACCCAGGCCGAGGCAGTGGAGATGGAAATGAGATTACATGAGACCCCTATACAAGACCTTGGGTTGGGAGTCCAACAAATCCACACGCAACTGCAGAATCTATGTCTGGAAATGCAAAGTTTGAAATAGGACAGGACACCTCGACCGGAGGTGCGCGAGGAAGTATGGTGCATAAAATGCAAAGGCCAAGGGCATGACAAGGACC
This sequence comes from Pinus taeda, assembly GCA_000404065.3. NCBI lineage: Eukaryota > Viridiplantae > Streptophyta > Pinopsida > Pinales > Pinaceae > Pinus > Pinus taeda. The sequence continues at coordinate 49,461 of APFE030397817.1, read as the reverse complement.
ACTGTCCAGTGTTCCCGAACTACTTGGCAGGAGGAGGGCCAATGGCATTAAGACCTAAGGCACAGGCAAGGCCAAGTGTAGTATTTGCATTATGGTGTGCGATCTCCTATATAGGAGGAAAACACACTACAAACAATTTTCATCTGTTGCAGAAGTATACGTAGACGTCCCAACAATTGTTTTGTAATTTCTGCAGGTCGGTAGGCCATGATGAATGCACTTGCTGAAGCTACAAACTAATGATGGAACAGACTCTTTCCTATAGGTTGTAGACCGAAATGCGAGCCCTCAACCCAAATGCAGGGATGGCACGTGTTGGTTTTCAGGGGTGCAGTCGAGGTCGAGGTGGAATGGGACCAGGAAGGGGTTGAGGATAACTAATTTGCCACAATTGTGGAGGGCCAAGGCACTATGCCCACGATTGTACAAACCCAACAAGGACATCATGTTGGTAATGTACTTAGTTTTATCATGAGGCAGAAGAATTCCCTTCACTGATAGCGAGGATGCGTGAAAAGGGGGTACTCCAGCCCCCTCCAACCCAGAATTTACAGATGATGAGGTTTGAGCCGCGTGAAGAAGACCCAAATGTAAACATGATGCACAGGAGTGGTATGACCATGGGAGATGATAAAGGGAAGCAGCTAGAAGAAAGTGCGTGGGTTCATAAGGATCCTACAAAGGAACCCGAATTTGATATAGAACACACAAAGGAGACATTCATGGAAGCTAAGAAGAGCTTCACGGAGGCCTCCACTTCAGGTAGTAAGGATCAACTAGAACTAGGGATGGATCCTTCAATTCTCACTACCTTTCTGGAGACATGATTGAAACTAATGCACGATAGTAAGGCAGTCAAAGGACTATAGGAATTTATCACTAGGTGCACAGGGTCAGGAGAACCTTGCGTGGTCCAGAAACTTGGAAAGCATGCATTGCACACAAGAAGGGAAATGAGGTTGACTGCGCAAATCGGCGAGTATGAAATATATTAGGTAATCTTGGATCTGGGTTCAGATGCAAATGTACTACCAAAGAAAACATGGGAATGCAAGGGCAGACCCCCGCTACAATGGTCCCCTATTCAATTACGAATGGTGAACCAATAGAAGATTTTGCTCATGGGAAGATTGCAAAGGGTAACAGTTGATATTGAAGGTTCGAGGAAGATTTTGAAGTAATATAGATTGTCACTGACAGTAATCCCTATCCCACGCTACTAGGAATATATTGGGCCACCAATATGAACAAAGCCATAAATCTGAAGAAGCGCAAAATGATATTTGAGAAAAAATCACTACGCGTAGTAGTACCGCTAGATCCAGCCGAAGGAGCATGGTACACTGAACCGGTGCACGATGATGATAGTGATGATAGTCTCGATTGTATTTACAAGGTAACTGCATGAGAAGAGGATGGGTGAATCCGACTGTAGCTGGAAGGATTTCATGGGAGCATGAAAGCTCCTACACTTCGGATTCAGATGAAGAGATATAGTGATGGGAGAATCAATTGCATGAAGTAATGATGCTAAATTACAACATGATGATTAGATCATTGTGTTGCATGACAACAGAGGCAAGGGAGCTATTGACATATGATGGATTGTCAGCAGTGGAGGAATTCCTGAGAAAATTTGAAAGTGCAGTACCAGAACAGCAGCGGTTCGTTGCACTGAAGTGGGCACTACGCGCATCACCCACACGATGGTGGGGTATGCATCAAGGAAATTTTGAGGATTAGCACGTATGCAGAAAGATGATGCACCTATGTTTTGGAAAACCCCAGCTTCGAATGAAAGCCAATCAGCAGGAGTGAAACAACTTTCACACCCTCCTTTCCTGATGGGTACAGACATATGCTGTATAGTCCACACAAGTGCACACCACCCCTAGAATAGAGAATCGGAGAAAACCACAGCAGTAGGAAAGGCGACGCGTGCTAGCAATTCTCCATGACGAAGCCTTCGATAGGGTGTGCAGAGCACAGAACAAGGTTCACCAGATGACACGAACTGATTGGGACCTGCGTGTACCAACAATTCAATGGGCCTATAGGACCATGTGCAAAACCTTGAACATGGAGACGATTCCAAAGGTGTTGAACAGAGTAGAGACCGTAATCTCCGAAGAGCCTACAAAAAGGAATTCACAGGTACTGGTTCCTGTAGTTGTGACAGTGTCTGATGGCCAGGAGGAAAGAATCACACATCTACGCGAGGACGAACATATAAGGTTTCAGGAAGCCATCCAATGATGGAACCTTAGACTTCGTGAACTCGAAAAGGACCGGGTATGATTGAAGAAGAAAAGCATTTGGATGGATGCTGAGATCAAGAGGCTAGAAAACGAGATCATGCAAGCATGTTTCGTCGATAAACCAAGGATGAAAAAGAAAGATACGGATAATCATACCAATACATTAGAATATTGTTGTCGAGAGTTTATGACTCTATTTCCATGGCTTTGACCTCACCTCACCAAACACAATAAGTAGGGAAGCGCACTACATATAGTAGAATGCGGAGCACCAGTGGTCGCGCAGGCAATTGAGGAGTTTCCGCGGACTATATTGGAAGGCGAGTTGAAGTCTTGCACAGTTGGTGTGACCACCTGACTAGCTGTAGGGAGCACAGTCTCAACACTCTAGGCAGTTGAAAGAGAGCGCGGGACTATAAAAATTCTATTTGGGAGGTGCGCGATGAGGGAGGTGCGCGCAGAATCAACATGACACAATGTTCGCGCCCACGCACGGGGGGCTGCGCTGTCGCGTGGGTAGGTGGGGAAGTAACCATTGATGTCACTCTTCATGACAAGATGTCCAATTTAAGGAAAAAGGGCAGGTGACTGGCATTTAAGACATGAATTAAGGGCAATATTTGGGGCAATCTGTCACCAAGAAAGCATTGATGGCCCAGAATTGGGGGGAATGGTCGAATTCGAACTCAAAAGGAACTATAAAACTACAAGGGGTAACCACAAGACAACACTTGTTCATTTGAGATTTGAGCAGTTGATTAGAGTGCAAAGTGTTGAGCGCTGAGCAAGATTTGAGCCTCGAAGTTCACGAACGACCATAGACAACTCAAACAAGATGATGACTACTAGGAGAGGTTTGGGCTTTGTAGAAGGAATCATCGACGAGGCCACACAAAACCCCACAGTACATGATGTTCCCGGAGATACTGGGTTCGTGCCGGAAATCCCAAAATCGCCCCGGACGCTGAGGCCCAAGAAGGATAAGGAGGCAACGGGACCAGTTTGCATGTCCCCGAGGAATCTGCGGTTCAGTAAACTCTCAATGCAAGAAAAGGGCAAGGCTATTACCATTGAGATAGATGACGAGGAGGAGGACCTATAGGCTCTCGTCAATGAGATAGAGGCAATAGAAGACATGGAAGAGGAAATCCAGCTGGTGTGCGCTGTAGCAAAATTTCCTGAGTACGTCCCTCTGTAGAAAGGGAAAACTAATATATTGAAGGACCTGGATCCACTAAGAGCGCACTCCGAACCCCGCTCCTCCCCGATGGAACTATGTTTGAAGGCTCACACCTGGGTCGCATACCCATAATGAAGTTTGAAGATTGGGACCTCGCGAATAGTGAAAAGTTCCCACACTTAGAGATGGAGAGCCTCATGAAGCAGAGCATGGAGGGTCAGCCACAACACTAGAGCCACGGAAATGGCTACGCAGTGTGGAGAAGGCTGGATTGCTTCATCCGCTGTGGATTCCACACTTTCACCATGCGCCTATCACTATTTTTGTCATCAGGCAGCTGCTTTACTTGGTGCATGATGGGTACTTATGGCTAGAGCAGCCTATTTCCATCACAACATATCTCATCCATAGGATTTCCCGGCTCCCTCGTAAGGGAAAGGACCCTGTGGCGATCACAGGAAAAAGCGGAGATTTGGCACTCGCAGAGGCCATGAAGAAAAAATACAAACTGGAGAAGAAAAAGACGTGTTACGAAATTAGCAGCATCAAAGATAAAGGGTTGCGCATAGGAACCCAACTCCTGGCCGGGAAGGTAATGAGAAAATGCCGTGGCAATGAGGTACCAGTGCTGGTAGTTGCATTGGATGAACAAAGCGTAGAGGGGGTCCAATTCAATTGGGCCGAGTTCCTCTGCGAAGAGTTCCTGACTAATTGCAAGGAAGCCCAGGAGTAGGGCAAGACCTTCCACTACGCGTGGTTTCTCTTGTCCATTTTATTGGTAACACGGGAACTACCTGAGGACAGTCAATTCCCTAGCATTGAGTAGGACCTACCATAGGCCACAAAGTATGCATTGCTCTGGGCCACCAAGGACACAAAATGGATTCGCGAGACCAAGATCTTCTAGGTGCTCATGGAGACAAGCATTTGGATGTGGATCAATAGACGGCCGTGCTTGTCCCCCACAATGTACAACAGTTTGCGGATCTTTGCAGACTTCAAGGCGTACATGTATAATGTGTACATCATGGTGTGTAAGGATCTGATGCAACAATGGACAATTCTCTGCTTCATCGCCATTGATGATGCAATATTTTCCGTGTTAGAATCATGCCCCCCCGAGCAGCGTGCCTCGAATCTGGTAGAGCTGAATAGAACAACAACATAGAAACAAAAGGAGGAAGCTAAGTTTCATGTCACAAAGTTAGCCCAGAAAAGGTGAAATGAACAAGAGGACGTAGAGGTAAGGGCTGTTTGCGAGGTAGAAAAGGCATTCGCAGAGCAGGCAAAGGCCGCCAAAGAAGCAGCAACAGCATAGGCAATGGGGGCCACCACAACGTAGGACTGAGAGGGCCAGGACTTGTATATAGGACAGGGAGCAAAGGACATAAAAGAAGGCGCGGACCCTGGCACAACTTCCACCCATCTAAAAAAACCGTGCATCACAGAGAGATCGGGCCCACGGAAAAAGGTTAAGACATCCAAATTGGCCATCGAGCTGATCACATTAATAGAAGGCGACCTCTATGACATCGGTGACACAGTTTGTGAGGTCACCAAGGAAGCTCTCCAAGAAGCCATGTCGGAGCAGCAGATTGTGTTGGGGGCCCTAAAGGCACAGCTGTAGGAACTGTAGGTGCGGCCCCCATAGGAAGGAACAGTAGCCACGTATGGCGCTGCAGGGACATCATCAGTGGAACAAATACTACATGCAAAGATGGCCAATACCATAGTGCTACTAGAAGGAGTGCTATCAACAGAGAAAGAGGACGACAGAGTTGTAGTGGACAAGATCAAGGGACTTGGCCTAAATTTGGCTACCCTTCTGCGAGACACACTGTACCAGCTACAGGATGGCCTAATAGTAGAACTCCATGCTAAGGAAGGCCACACGATCCAGGTAATGAGTGAGAAAAAGATCAACATTGAACAACTCATCCTGCAACATGACGAACTGGTGTCACAGAATTAGCAGATCATGAAGACAGTTGATGAATCATGTCGACGAGTCCCCAAGTTGTCCATCACCGTAGACCTACCAACAGAGATGCGGATCCATTGTCTGGCAAGTGGAGTCCGAAGTGCATGTGAGGAAACAATGCAAGTGCAACTGGAGTTGAACCTCTAGATAGGTGAGCTGCAGCTGAAGGCACAACCTTCCACTCCTTCGGAAGTTAGAGAGCAGCGCATTAGCTCTATTCAAACAAGACTGGAAGAAATTGGATGAGTAGTGCAAGACTATACTTGTATGTTGGACCAAGATTTTGACGTGCTCACATCCTTGCAGGAGGACCCCAACATACAGTGCCTGGAAATAGAGGCGCATGAAATACAAGAGTAGTATGATAATGTCAAGGGAACTGTGCAGACAGTCATCTTCACCCAATGACTGGAAAAGATGTAACAAGCAAGGGTGCTGAAATAGTAGGTGGATGCCGCCAAATAGAAAGAAGCACTTCTCAAGGTGCACGTCCAACCATGGATTGATGAGGCCTTCACAATTATGGCTGATATTAAGGGAAAGCTCGCACAGATGTAGGGATTCTATGCGCTAAGGTAGGTAGCTAATCCTCATAAAGCAGCATCGGAAGAGAGCATGAAACAGGTCCAACAAACTGTAGAACAGTGCGTCGCGAACCTCCAAGCAGTATGGGACCAGTTGGAGGGGGTCCATGCCAAGGTTGCTGCACTAGCAGAGTGACTCAAGATGAGTCATGATGACTATTTTGGGGGCCTGTTGGGCATGGAATCCAGCCACAACATGTTTTGGGGTTTAAAGCCCAAATTTTGGTCAAAGGTTTTGTAAGACTCCACGAATTGTGGACGCGGAGTGCGAAGTATAGGTTAAGTCATAGGGTTGTCCACCCTAGAATATTGTAATGGAATGTAAAGTCATGTCGGCCTACCCATGGTCCGTGGACCATGGGATTGTATACATAAGAGTGAGGTTATAAGTTGTAATGATAGCTAAGGAAGAAAAGACAATGATATGAATGGTTCGAGCTTAGAGTAAGAGTCTAAGTGCATTAGGTCGTAGTAGTAGGAAGAGGCACTGCAGATGAGTGCGCAGAGGCCTAGTAGAGTCTGCAGCTGAGTGCACAGACCCCTGTAGCTGAGTGTGCAGGGTGGTGTCGAGTGTATAATATGGACTGAAGATTAATAAAGAGAAGTTGATTCCTATTTCTGTGTATCTGCAGTGCATTGCCTTCTTTACGTTTATACTATTTTATTTATCGTGCACACAGATATGATTGCTGAATATGCTGTAATAATCATTGGTTTGACTTAAATAAGTTAAGTAATTGGATAATAACAGATTAAATAGCAAGGAAATTGGGTATTATATGGGTTGCTCCCCGAGTAGGGTTGCGTGGAAGCAGCACCGCAGGTTGCGAAGGGATAGTAAGTACGTGTAGCAATGGGTCAAACTACAGACCACCAGAAGCTCATCAGACATCCCCAGGGTGCAGAAACCTGGTTCTAGCACCCTCCCATACTACTTCGGGTGAGACCTTAGTCCACGCTCCATGGACTGTTGCCTAAAAGGCCAGTAGTACCAGGATTTGCTTGGCTAAATCACCTTTGTACCCGGGTCAAGCCCATACAAGCCAACATTTGGAAACAATAAAGCCGAGGAGTCATCTGGATTCTACACAGAAAACACATTTATGCAGGTTTAACCGAATGTTGTAGTCGCTATAGCGCAAAAAAATCTGTCGAAGATGGTAAGGGTGATCTTGGTGCTTACGAGAATGAGCGGGAAGGTCATCCAAGTAAGGCTGGACAATGTTGCGAATATCATGAAACGCATAGGACATTGCTCACTAAAACTTATCCCGAAAAATTTTGAGGCCAAAAGGGACATTTTTGTACGAAACGTAGAAGTTGTCTTTTCTTGATCGACTAGCGTGATGTTGATCTGGTTGTAACCAGAAAAATTTTCCATAAAGGAAAAAATCTCTCTCTTGACACATTCATCAATGATTTGATCAATGAAGGGAGCATGATAGTTATCTTTAGGAAAAGCATGATTGAGATTTCGATAATCAATGCAAACGCGGATCGTGCCTTGTTTTTCCATCACCGGGACAATATTTGACACCATATTTGTAAGAGGGATGGGATAGATGAACCCAGCTTTGAGAAGTTTTTCAACTTCAACCTTGATAGCGACGACCTTCATAGGGTGCACTGGGCGAAGCCGTTGGCGAACGAACTTCGTGTGTGGATAGGTTGGTATTTCGTGCATAATAATGCTAGGATCAATGCCAGGCATTTCTTTGTAGGACCACGCAAACACATCTTGAAATTCCTGAAATAGACGAGTATAAGTCTTGATCTCATCCGGAGAATAAGATACCCCGATATGAACATGTTCAATGATACTAGGTTTGATAGAAATATTAATTGGCATCGTTTGGGTAATATTACCCAAATTTGTTCCGACCATACTTCATGAGTCACGATCGGTGGCGAAAGAGGGAGGGAAGGAAATGGAGAAGATCACTCTTCGAAAGCGGTAGACATGACCGCCAGACAAGGCAGGAACGAGGAGTGATGATGAGTATCAATCCAAGGTGGTTCCTCGAGAGAAACGACTTCCATGATCGGCTAAGGGATCAAATGATTCCAAAGTGCCAATCCATGGGGATTGAGAGTATGTATTGAGAGAGGTCTTCGAAACAAAAGAATCAGAGGATGAAAAACTTGAAGTTGAAACAATTTCCATGTAATTGACTTTGGTGGGACTAAGCGGCATAACCTCACGCCAGGTATCAACAAGATCTGGTGAAGGTATGACCCAAGGATTAGATTTGACCGAGACCATGTTGACAGAGGCAACATGAGGAGGTGGGAGTGAAAAAGTTCCCATTAAGGTAGAATCTTTGAAAATACCTTCCCCCACACTCTCATAGGGAGCACCAATGTGTTTGACGTACGAAATATTGCCATCTGAAGAGGAAGAGGCAAAGAAAGATAGCTGGTCGATAGTGACGATATTTCCTTGATGGGGAAATGAATCATGCGAAATAAGGAGGAGGCTACAACATGCATAGCATGGTTCCAGTTCCAACCGAGTAGAATATTGTAATTGAGATTAGCGTCAACAATCTCTACCTCAACTTGCACTATCTTGCCTTCTAGGGTAATGGCAAGGTTAGGTAAGACACCGAAGGGTCACGAGTCGCACCCATTGAAAGCTTCCAAAGTTTTCGGAGATTGGTTCAAAGCAGGAGAACCGATGGCCTTCCAGCATGCGATTGACATGATGCAGGTGGAAGCACCTTCATCGATGATAGTCCTTTGGATGGTCTTCTCATTGATGATTACCTAAATGAGAAAGGAACTGTAATGAGGGAGGCGAGGAACATGGTTCTCTAGATAAAAACATAGCAAATTGGAATCAGTGGGATCGATACCCTCGATAGTTGACAACAAAGATTTTCGTTGCGATGGGCAGCTTTGGAGCACCTCGACAGCCGACGTGGTTGATAATGCTTAAGCCAAGTCTTCAACAATATTATAGTGCTGAGCAGCTCGGGCATTAGGATTGTACGAGGATTTCTGTATCACACATTGAGAGGGTGGCTGCATAGCAGAATCAAGTTTAGGGCGCTCAATATGAAGAGGGTTGGAACTAGGCAAAAGAAGAAGGGCTGGCCTCTTTCTCTTTCCCAGCTGTTGAGGCAGGAGTTTGGTAATATTTCGATCTAGTAGCCACATTAATAGGCGTACTCATCATGAACACTTGAGATCCTGAGGAAGTAGATGATTGAGGTTGGTCTACCATTTGGGTTCGCTAAGACAGAGATGGGTCTTTGAGGACAACGAGGGTCCCTTTGAGCAGATGACTAACATTGGATCGCTGGGACAATCCTTAGTATAGTGATCTTCCTCGCAAATGAGGTAGGGATACTTAGGTTTTTGTTGTGAAGATTCTCCAACAGACGATTTGGGAGGACCCTGTTTTGGGGCATCGGTTTTACCCTTTCCTTTTCCTTTCTTCTTACCTTTTGAGGATTTGTATGCTGTGGTAGGCTAGATAGCATGAACCTATGAGGTTTTACCAGGGCTAGGAGAATTCTGTGAAGAACTACTAGGACAGTATTCAAGACCGACTTCTGTTTAGAAGAAGTTTTAGCAAGGGTTTGGGATATTGAACCAATAACTCCATCAAGAGGAGGTACAACTCTTGACTTTGATGCCGTGGGATTGAATGACGGCTGTGGAGCATCAGGTAATAACTCATACAAAGTGGCAGAATGAGAGTAAACTAAATCTAAGTACTGGGCATGAGCAATGGCTTGTTCTTCAGTAATGCACCCACCCATAGCTATATCACGAACAATTGGGGCCATGAATGGTTTAGTGAACCATTCAGTGAGCAACTAATCAACAAATCAAATTTGATCAGGTGACGTCTACATCTTCATTCATGGATGTGATCGAAGATGTGTGTCTCAATATCTTGCTTAAGCGATGTGAGCAAATATGTGCTAGTTTCATAGCAAACCAACAGCTGAAAATGCGTGAGGAAAGCCATGGCTAAAGAGTTAAAGTCATGGTAAGTACATCGAGGAAGCTCGCTGTACCACTTGGCTGCAACACTTGTGAGGGTTGGTTGGAAAAGATCGAGATGAATGGAATCATCAACATAAGATTTCGAAGAAAACCAGAAGTGATATGTCATCACATGGGCTTGAGGATCTTCTTTTGCTTTCCCATCAAACTTTGGATAATCGCTTGGTATCTTGGATGGCACCGGAGGCCAGTATGGTGAATGAAGAATTGGATCATTCGTAAGGTGAGACACATCTAGCAACTTGAGTGTGGCCAAGAATGGAAATTTAGTATTAAAAGGCATAGGAGGTCGGTAAGCGGGTCTGAACGGAGGAGCCCATCCCTGATGGTAAGGATTTTGGCCCCACAGTGGAGGATTTTGGCCATATGGCATCTGATGCTGCCCCCATTGTGGGTTACCTAGACCATAGGGAGGATTTTGACCTTGAATACCTTAGAACTATCTAGCCATAGATTACTAGTAAGTAACATATGAGTTAAAAGGCTGTTAAGCCTGTTGAGCTTGGACATATGGATATTGTAATTCTTGTCCCTAAACATACGGGTGGTGAACCTGTTGTCCCTAAACAAGAGGATTTTAGACTTGGTGTCCTTGGGCATAAGGTTGATACACTTGTTGCCCTTGGACATAGGGATTCTGTATCTGTTTCCCTTTACCAAAAGGATTTTGTACCTGTTGACCTAAGACGTTAGGGTTCTGCACCTGCTGCCCTTGGAAAAAAGGATTCTGAACCTGTTGAACTAGGAAATTAGGATTTTGGGCCTGCTACTGTAGGACTTGACCTTGATCTTGCCCTTGCAAGGGTTGACCCTGTTGATATGTATACAAGGGTTGCTGCTGCCTGGGTTGGTTTTGCTGCTGCAAGGGTTGGCCTTGTGGCTACAAAATTTGTCCCTAGGGCTGTAGAGGTTGGCCCTGCGTGGACATGGGCTGGGAGGTTTGTGGAGAATATTGTATCTGCTACTGCATGTTTTGTTCTAACTGTTGCAAGGGTTGCCCTTGTGGTTGTTGCAGTTGACCTTGTTGCAGGGTCATTAGCCCTTGCTGTTGCACGGATAGCCCTTGCTGCAACAAAGGTTGCCCTTGCGGTAACAAAGGTTGCCCTTGTTGTTGTAGAGGTTGTCCTTGATGTTGCAAGGGTACTTGAACAGTGCCTAGAAAATTTCTAAATTGATCTTGGCCATAGCCACCTTGGAAAGTGGACGATCCAGGTTGAATGTACTACCCAAAATGAAGGGTGTAAGGTTGATTAACCATTCCTTGAGAACCATATGGAACATAAGGAGTTTGAAATTAGATCTAAGCCTCATAGGGCTATTGATACTGGAAATTGCTCGACCCAGATGGATCAATGGGATTTTGAACGTATTGGTACTGGACTTTTCTCTATCCAGTAGGATCAATAGGGTTGTGAATAACTCCAGCAAACGACTGGTTCATACCAAGTATGTGAGCTTGTGATCCACTCACATTGGTGTTGCCTAACACCATGGAAACATTTAGATTTCCCCCCGCCAGGCAGTAGCACAGCTTGACCCTTGACTAGAGGGATGGAGGAACTGACAAAGACATTCCTCAAAATCGTTGGTTGAACCAGATAGGTGACTGGGACTGACGATACAAGAGGGTTCAAAATGGTGGGTTGCATTAGGACTGAGGTAACACCCTGTTGGGAGGTCGTGCTCACAATGAACGAACCTGAAGTAGGCATGGCACCTGATGCCCAAACAGGGTTATGGTAAAGTGATGAGGCACTAGGTGTACCTGAAACAAATTGTGCCAAAGACACATAGTTGGGTGACAAACTGGCGGGAATGCCCCCTGTATAGGGGAAACCTTTAGGAGGGAAAGGATGTTCTTCCTCCTCAACAATGTATGGTAGAAACTTTTGACTCTTCTGCAGAAGTGACTAGAGCATCACCTTTAGGTTCCATATTTGAGAACAAACGATGACGAACATCCGAAGAAGTATGAGGGGATAATTCCAAAGGAACACCCGACTGATCGTATGGACTATAAGGACGTTGCAGTGATATCACAACAGGGTCAAATAAAGGATTCATAGGGTAGATAACTATTCCAAGCTTACTATCAATGGTCGATGAATTCTTAGGAGTTTGAATGTGATTCTCTGGAGATTCCAGGCGAAGATCAGTAGACAACCTAGTATATAAAGTAGGCAAAGGAAAAGATGACAAAGGTTGAATGCTCAAAAAAATTCCTAGTTCAACACCTTGGTCCTTGAGTGACTCTGGTAACTTAGGAAATGAATCCTCTTGCAATATTTCAGACGAAGGAGAGGAAGAGGAACCGGGTGAACCAGATGGTTCACCCACGATGACCTTGTCTTAGTTGACAGAAAAGAGACAAATTGACTTCAAGGCTTTAAAATGTTCTTTAAGGGAAACTCGTGATTTGGTCTCAGAAAAGACTAATAGGATGTTATCAAATCATGGGTAATCAATTATTAAGACGTATAAAAGACGGGTTCTCTTTCATTTTTTAAGAGCCGAGAAAGAAACAAAGATGACTCTATCGATTTCGATTGGAAACGAGCTCGAAAGGACAAGTGCTCAAATGTTATTTTAAGTTTAATGAGTCAAAAAGATCAAATGATTTCTCTAGATGATCTAGGTAACCAGGATTACCAGGCAACCGTGAACTATAAAATACCTCCCAGTGAACCGAGAAGTACGAGTAGGCAATCTCCCCAAATGCTGTGTTTGGTGTATCACGTTTTCAAGGCGGCTGAATTGGCTTCCTAAGGATAAAGGATTGCATCCTAGACGGGTCTCCCGTTATATACTCGATGGTATGGGGAGCACAAATCCGTAGTAGCACTATCTAATGCCGAAGCTAACGACAGCTGCTAGGTTTAAAGACGCCGGAACACATCTCTAGCCTAGACCTTCTAGATATGATCGTTAAATGTCAAATGCGCCTTAGGTTAATTGAGTTCATTTTAAGTTTATCTTGAGTTATGTTTGAGTTTTTAGGCCTTAGCGATGCGACTCAAAAAACCTTAAATGAAACTAAATGAGACAAGTGTAGGTTTTAACCCCGTACAGAAATTTCCTGCATACGAATTCTAGAACACAGAAAATAA
>APFE030397817.1:8401-34321 GCA_000404065.3 Pinus taeda | reverse complement strand
TAACTTTCTGGCTGCCTTCTTTCTCAAACTAATCTTCTCACACTCGAAATTTGTGGCTCTTCATCTTCCGATTCCTCCTCTATTGTAGAGTCTGATTCTTCCTCCTTAAGCTCAAACTCTATCTTCTTAGGTTCCTTTGGTTGGACTTCATGTTTAATAACATCTTTCACCTCTCTGAACATCACATCTCGGCTATACACAACCTTCCTTGTTATTGGGTTCCAAAGCTTATAACCATTTAAACCATCCTTATACCCAATAAAGATGCATTTTTCAAATTTACTATCCAACTTGGTTCGTTTCTCCTTTGGAACATGTACATCTGCATCACATACAAATACCCTCAGATGTGAAAGAGAGGGTTTCTTACCAGTCCATACTTCTTATGGAGTCTTATCCTCCAATGTTGATGAAAGTGATCTATTGACTAGGTAATATGTTGTCTCCACTGGCTCTACCCAGAATTCCTGTCCTAACCCGACGCCACTGAGCATGATTCTTGCCCTTTCCATCAATGTCTTGTTCATTCTTTCTACATCTCCATTTTGTTGAGGTGTATATGGAGTATTCTTCTGCTGTGCTATACCACACTTCTTATAGAATTCTTCAAATTCCTTACTACAAAACTCTCCACAGTTATCTATTCTCAACACCTTTATGTTCTTCTATGTCTCTGGTTTTACACCAGAGCCTTAAATTCTATAAACCTGTCAAAGACTTTAGATTTCTTCTTAAGGAAATATATCCATGTATTCCTTGATAAGTCATCTATAAATGATACATAGTACACAAACTTACCCAGTGATGGAACCTTCACAGGTCAAAACACATCACTGTGCACAAGCTCTAATATATGTTTCACGCTCTTACTTCCAGAGGGGAAGCTCACCCGATTCTGCTTCCCATATACACAATTTTCACAATCAAAATCCAGAGAGCTATTACTCATACCTTCTACCATACCTTTACCATGAAGTATTTGAAGGGCCTTCTCTCCAATATGTCCAAACCTTTGATGCCACAACATGGTCCTCTCTGCAGAGACGACTAGATTTTCTGCTCCACTCTCATGAACCACAAAACTATTGCACTCATCAACAACAGTGCTACCTTGCAGCTTGTACAGAGTTCCATTCCAAACTCCCCACATCAATACCAATGCTCCCCAAACCATCTTGTAGGTATCATTCTCGAACACTATTTTTACACCTACATCATGCATCTTGCTTATAGAAATCAAATTTCTGGCCAATGTAGGAATATGTAGAACACCCGAAAGTGTTCTAACCCTTCCACCTTGCAACTTCAACTTTACTTTTCCACGACCAATGATTCTAGCTTTCCTGTCATCCCCCAATAAGAAATCACCACCATCATATTTCTCATACTCCCAGAACCACTCTCTATGGGGAGTGAAGTGATAGGATCCACTTGAGTCAATCAACCATGCCTCATGATCTACATGTGTACTTGAAGAAGCCAAGTACACATCCCCACCTTCATTTGAGGTGGTTTTCACCTCTATAGAAGGAGCATCATCAGATCCATTTCCTTTATCAGGAGCTTTAGATTTACAGTCCCTTTTGAGGTGCCCTTCCTTTCCACATTTCTAGCACACCACCTTTACAGGTTCTCCTAGAGATTTAGATCTCTCTCTAGATTTAGGTCTCCCACTTGATGACTTATTTCTGTTTCTGTTCTAGGAATGTCCTCATACAGACAAGGCATCACCATTCTCGCTCTACATATTTTCCCGTCTTATATCCTCCATCAGCAAGAATGAGACTATTTCATCAAAATGCAAGGTAGTTGCATTGCTACCAATTGTAATAACCAAACTATCCCATGAATTTGGTAGAGAACACAACAAACTGATGCACTTATCTTCATCTGAAATTTTAATATCAATAGATGCTAACTGACTTACCACAATATTAAATGCATTTAGATGCTCTGTCACCTAGTCTCCATCTCTCATCCTTAGGTTATACAGCTTTTTCCACAGGAACAGTTTATTCACCAGAGAGTTAGATAGGTACAATGTCCCTAACTTGTCCCACAAAGCCTTTGACATAGCTTCCCCTGATACATTCAACAATACTAAATTTGAGATACACAATCGTATTTTACTCTTTGCCTTTCGACACAACTTCTTCCATTCTTCATCGGTCAGTCTCATTGGTTTAGTACTTGGATCTTCCATGATCCATTGATCTTTATCCACCAACAGATCCTCCATCTTGAGTTTCCACAACTCAAAACTCTGACCATTAAATTTCTCAATCTCTATCTTTCCACCACTCATCATCTTCTTTCACCACCAAAATTGATCTCGTAGATCTCCCACTAAACATGGTCTACCATAGGCCCGAGAAAAACCCCTCAGCAGCAAAGGTATCCCCTTGAAGCAAAAAACAACTCTGGTTCCAAATGTAGGTTTTAACCCTGCACAAAAATTACCTGCATATGAATTCTAAAACACAAAATAATAAAAAAATGCGAGAGCATAACACATAAAACACATATACACAGAGATTTTCTGACTCGATCCCAAAACCAGGACTACCAGCTTGATTTTTTATTATTTTCCTTTCAATGTTATAATACATATTTATACATGCCGAAGCATCCAATACCATGGACCGAAAACCATTGTATCCAATACCATGGACCAAAAAAACATCGTGTCTGATACCATGGACTGAAAAAACTGTCACATCCAAACAACATGTGCAAAAATCATGCATAAAACCATAGGTGGGTCCACCCAACCGAACATAGGGTCGAAAATTAAAATTTCCCAGGCCGTTGCCCCAGACCCCATAAACTGGGGTTAAGGGTTCCCCTTAAACCACTTGTTAACTACATGGAAAGAATATAACACAACTCAACATCTGCTTTATTCAGCAAGTCACAAGTCAAACTTGTGTTGACCATGAGTTAAACTTGGTCATCATGAGTTTGACTCACAAAAATTTGGATCAGATTGTTTGGAGAGCAAGCAATATTCTCACTTGTTATTAATCACAATTGATCGGTGAGTCATGTTTCACAACTTCTAACTTAAATATGAACTAAAAATTGGAGATATTACAATTGAACCTAATTGTGAATTTTCTAAATAGAAATTGGCCCATCGACATCGTTTCTATTTGTGGGTGGGTGTGTCAATGAAGGACATTCATTTTAAGTCACATTTCTGGAGAAAATATTTTATGGAATATGTTTGTTTTATGTTGAGGAAGACGTAGTAATATTGTTCATTAAATTTTAATAATAATAGTAAATACTCTATATCTCTGGTATCTCATTATTTGTATCTCCTATAAACATACAGAAAGTGGGTTAATAGTGGACATGTAGCATCAAGCTCCACTCCTTTTAATCCAAAGTTCTACATGCAAACCTTTGTGTCACTTACGCCACAAAGCCTTTGCTGTAGAGTGTGGAGTTAACACCTACCTCTACATGAAAAAAGCTGTACATACCTTTTGACTTTGTTCTATCACCTTTTGTCCATTCTTTCTGTGGAGTCTGGGACAAAAAGCTCCACATACATTTTTTCCATACCTCTATTTGAGTGTAAATTTGCACATTTTCTTTTCTTCAGCCAATATCAAAAGCATTTGTGAGCTTCTTTCAACGCATGAACACATGCTTCAATCATGGAAATTAGCAAAGTTTCTAAAGCAAAAGATAACCATGGAGTTAACCTTTTCCATTTCAAATATGTTAGGATTCCAGTGAGAGTTTTTTAAAGATAAGTATTAACTATCCCTCTACTTTTCTGTTTTTCTTAATATAAACTGCATCTCTTATTACATTTCTAATCAAGACATTTACATAAAATACCAGATCAAAGGGCCAAGGACTTTTCATAAATGCTTCCTTGTCCAATAGAAGAATAAATGGTCAACATGTCATCTTGGCTCCAATTTCTTAGGAATTAGTAATTTTTATGAAAAATGACTACTCTTGTTTGAATCTAGAAATATATTTAAGCATTGAAAATGGATTTTCCTCTAGATTTACCTTGGAAAGGTCCTTATTAAAGGCTTCTCTATATCTCCTCCACTATAATGAATGGCTTGTATGTTGAAAAGTATAGCAGAGCTCCCTTTTGAAAAGCCTGAACATCCCATTGTCACCAAGAGCTCCTCCTTTTCCCCAAATTGGATCCAAAGAAACATTGAGTACTTAATTATGATCCAACCTGAGAAATTTTGATTGACACTACAAGTCAAGATCTATTCAATTTAAAGTGCGCTAATAGGATTCATAATTCCTTCATTGAATAAGTATACTATTTTTGAATCTGACATTTGTGCTTGCAGTATGTGGTACTGACCTTGTTTCATGCGAAAGGGTTTTTATTCTTGGACTATGACAATGCTAGTAAGGTTTAGGCCTTTTGTAGTATTTGTAATCCATGATCATTTTTGCAATATGTGTGTCCTGCATGGAAAGAAATAAACATTTAGTTATTATATCCTAAACTAAAGCATTGTTTCTTTTATTAGGTGCCATGTAACATCCTCTACAAATTGAGGACAAATTGGACATAATATCCTATCCATCCGTGTAGGCTATAGTCCTCCATAAAGGGGAAAAATCCCCAAAATACCCATTTTTGGACAATTTTTGGGGAAAGTGGGCTTAAAAAACCCAAACTTTGGGGTTTGGAGTAAGGTTTAGTCAATCACTTAAAAATATGAAAGCCCTCTAGAAAATCTATAAATGAAGAAGGATTGAATTCATTTTGGATCACCAAGTGTGGATTCATTCATTAGGTCTGATAGCTTTTTACCCCTTCTATCTCTTGTCAATTTTAGTGGTGAAAGATTCCACCCTAGTTGACATTCCCTTATTATCTCTCTATTTGGGCACAAGGGTCTTTGGATGGTCAACGAACTCTGTTGGATATTGGTCTCTTCTCTTTTTATGGTTACAAAATTTTTCTTGAAGGTGAATAAATTTGGAGGATAGTGCAAGATAGCTTATTTTTGTTTGGCATACACCTCTCTTGAAGGAGGCAACAAAGTTTTTGAGTCCTTATTATGTTGTTTTGGGCAAAGCACTTACCTTAGGCAATGGATTCGTTTCTGGCACATGGAGTAGCGAAACTCTTTGTTTTATTTAGTTTTCACATGCACAGTTAAAAGGAGCACTTCCCTAGTTATTAATTCTCAACCTTAGCTAAGGAAGCATGTTTGCATATCTCATATCATATTTAGTAGAGGCATATTTTAATTTTTTTGTCTATCCATGAAAGGAAGGTGCATTAGGATTAGGAATTTAGAAAGTTGAGACATTTTTTTACATGTTTCTAGATTCATTGTACCTTCTAGATTAAAGGAAAAGTGAATAGTAGTTTTTGAAATTTTTAGTTATTTCCTGTTTCAAAGACTAATAAATAGTGATGTGATTTGAGTTTCATATTTTTGTACTTTCTGTTACTTTCTTCAGTGGCATGTGCTTCCCTATTGAGAACAAGGGGTTTTTCTATAGTATCTAGTCTCCAAAGCTTCTTCAATACAAACTAAATATCAAATCATGCCCTCTTACTCCAAAGCATCTAAGGCATCCCCCTAGAGAAGCTCCAATGTAGACCAATGAGCTTTGACAGGACAACTCCAACCCGATGTCACCATAGAAGTGTTGACATCACTGCTAAAAGAACTACTCTCAAGTGTTGCACCCTACACCAATTCCTAATATGGATTCCAAAAGGGATTCTAGAACGAGGCTCAACATTCATTTTGACATTTAAGAATTTTCAAAGGGACTGGTCCCTTAAACCATACCAATTTTTACACATTCACAATTTGGCCTTGTTCCTATGAATTTTATATTTTATATTGAAAATTCAAACCTATTTTACCTGTTTATTAATTTAAGGAACAATTATAAGTCAACTCCAACAAAATGTCAACAAATTTGTGGGTTAGGTTGGCATTTCTCCAAATACTATCACACATGTATATATAATCACACTTTTTCCATTTTAGATCTTGATTGGTTGAACAAAAGGGTTCGTTGTGTGTCTAATTTTGTCCCATACCTCCACATAAGCACTCATAGATAACAATCTTCTTAATTCTTCATCTGTGTGCACAGTAAGGTCCCATTTGGTTGCTATTTTTGATGGAGAAAACTCTCACAGTACAACTTTTACCAAAGAGATGTTGTTGCTGGATAGAAATCTCTAGAGTAGTCTTACACCAAGCATATTGTTGAGGGAATAAGTCCCCTTGGGCTTTGGGTCAAAACCCTAGAAAAGTAGGAGTAATCTACAGCAAGAAACAAGCATAACACTCAGGAAACATGCTAAAACAAACTAAATATGTGAGGATGAACATACCCGGATGTCCTTCATTTGGGTAGTTCTAGACAAGGTTCAAACCCTCTCCAACTCCTAACAATCTTCGAACCTACAAGTCAGCGAATTCAAATACGCATAACAGTATATAGATAAAGCATTGTAGTGAAATCAAATTTATATCATATAAGTAGATTGTTAGTTATACATTGAAATAGTCATTCATATATAAACCATAACAATAACATTAGATGCATAAACAAAGTTGATATCAGGAACAAGACAACATTTATTTTATTGTAGAAACTATAATAAAACATGGAGAGAGTTCACTTGAGTCTTCCTCTTCTAGCTCCAAGTGAAACCGTCCTCTAGGTATGTATAGTCCCAGTCTTCAAAAACCTCCTTCCATAACCAATACCATGATATCTCCAAGCATATGAGAGAACATCAAAACTCAAGGAAACAAGGGTTTCCTGAACTTGGCAAAGTTCTTGAAGCACAAGGATTCTTTAGACTTGATCAAGGGATAATCTCATTATAGTAATTATATAATTTTTCTGCTCCTTAAGGCCTTCCCATTGAAGTATTTTTATAATTCTCCCAAATTAGTTTTTTAGTTGGGAAACAATTGGGAATAGTTGGACCACAGGCACTAATAGGTAATCAATAGGTAAAACTCATGATCTTCGCCCATATTTAACAAAATTTAATCTTTTTGTATGTGTTTTAACACAAATACACAGGTTGGGTATAGACTGACCCACGTGTATACACTTTTAACATAGGTAAAAGTAGCGTATACGGAGTAAAACGTTGTTTTTTAAAGTATTTGGACCAAGTCTGGAAGGAGGGGTTGCCTTAGGCCATAAAGAAAACATCAAAAATACAAAGGGTGATATTTGGAGCTATAACAGATGCCCCCTAAAATATGAGCTCAGACGGGGTACATGATGGCCAAAATGTATTAAGTATATGGAAAGGAAACCTGTCAAAAATTGAGAAGGCCTTCACCAGATTTCACCCTTCTAAGACAATAAAAGAAGGTAAAAAAGAAACAACTATATGAGGTGGGCATACCCATGTTCAAATAAAGTAAAGCATGTTTGCATATCAAGTACAAGTGGATCAACTATGTATATAAGTATAAGGAACTGAAAGTACATAATGGATCATCTGATCATGATCAAACAAATACATGTCTAAATATCACATATAAGAAGATAACCAATGATGCTGAAAGATGAAGCTGATCACTGATGTAAAAAAATAATCCCAATAGTTCTAAATAAACATGAGGGAATAGGATGATACTGCATTGCAACTCAGATGCCAGCATATAAGATGTTGTTGTGAAGGACTGCAACATATAATGCGGAATGGTGTGAACTAGCAGCAACAGGAGCAACTGACAAGTGAATCAAAGAATGTTGATGCAACCCGAGGTCTCCACCAACCACCGTGGTACATTTCTACATAAAGGGAATAAATGATCTAAAGTCGACCATGTGAGAAATTGTTTGATTAACAGTCATTGATTTATACCGTTAAAAATGTGATACTACTCACTGATAATCAAAATGAGATTCAAGGTACCTAATACAATCTAACAAGTGCGAATAGATGAGCTGAAGTCAAACACATGGAAGAATCTATCAATCAGGAGACAATGATGGCTTCCCACTGTCGATAGTGAAGGATCTGCCACTGATGACTGCAAACACCAAGGTACTACCGAATGGACTCTAGACCTTTGCCCTAGAGCAATGTTGAGCACAAGGTGACCTATCAATAATGAAAATAGGGTGAGGGTACAATTCTAGCCTATCCTCAGAACAATATGTCGTCGCCGATAAGGACAAGACCCCCCAACAAGAAATCAATGGAGACCTTCTCAAACCAGCACAAGTAAAGGACCAATATAACTGATGTGATGATAAAAAAGACACTGACAACCAGGGGTGGCCGACTGAAGAAGAGGTCAAAAGACACCACAAAGAGGCCGACTTAGGTTTAATTCCCTTGAACAAAAGCACAACTCAATGATGACCATGTGGCAGCATATGATAATTCTGTATAAGTTCGTCATGCAGGAGGCACGATCGAACTCTCCATATGATTGGAAGAGATAACCAATCGGAGGAGAACTGAATCAATAACAAGGTTACGGTGTACCTAAGTCAAATTAAACCTCGCCTAAATGGAGGAGAGACTTTCTTTTGAGTGCTTTTCTCAAGGGTGACACAACCAACTCTAGTTGCCAACAATATATGGAAATGTTGTCCCATTCCCACTCTTTTTTGGAATATGTAATTTTTTTGTCTTTTTCTTTAAGCTGGAAAAAGAATAAAAGAATGCTATAGTATAGTGGAAAGAATAAGTGTCAGTGAAATAGATGATCTAGTTCCTGGGATGGGAGCATTCCTATGCTCTATGTAGGGAGGTGAAGCTAGTCAAGGATACTCAAAGGGATGTTCCTTCCATGGGTCTGAGGGTGTGTCAAGTTGCAGAAGCTAAGGGATTACAAGTTTGATTTTGCAGAAGGCATGGTCAACAAGTGGCTTTAACATGAGTTCAAGTGAAGCCGGCACAAGGCCAAGGTGCAAATGGTCAAAATGAAATGTAGTAGTACAACTCAACGGAAAGGAGACTCTAGGGTATAAGGCCAGAATGAAGTAGAGAAGCAAAGAGCAATGAGTCTTCAATTCACAAGTCATGGCGGGACTAGAGAGGACTCCTAAGCCTACTCAATAAAATAGCATGGGCAACCAATGTTAGTGAGGTGCTAACTATGATGCCCATGTAAAGGATGGCTCTACCATCATGATATGGCAAGTGTATCGAAAAATGGAAGCTAGTATGCAAAATGCAATGGAGAAAATGGTTTCCATAACTTATATTCTAGTGAGTGAAAAATACTTGCTATGATGGGTCAGCAGTCATGGAACTGCTGTGAAATTTCTGAAGAAGCATCCAAAATGTCTTGAAAAATAACCTATTTCCGACAATCCAAGCCCACAAGTTAAAAGATTCATGACACGAAAAACATAATGTTTTGAAAAAAATTGACATTTTCAAAGCTTGTGAAATGACTTTTTGACTCACCATTAGTACCATTTGTGTTGAGAGAAAAAGTTGTGGAGAGAAAAGAGCAAACTTGCCCCCCAAAGAATTGGACCATTAAAATTGCATCAAAATCATCAAGTAACCCCCAATTCTAGCCTACATTAATTTATGATTGTTTTTAGAAATTTTTATTCAAATTTTACCATAGAGATTTATGTGAAAAATTTCAACATGGTGTATACACGAGTTGGATATTATAAACCTATGTACACACATGCCCTACATGCAACTGTGTATGAAAGGGACCTGCATCTACACGGTTTGAAATTTAAACACGAAAAGCTAATAGTTGGAAATTAATTTTCTTTCAGGATGACAATCACCTGGAGAGAGAGGAAGCATGCTACCATTGATAATGAATTTATGAATGATCAGCAGGACTTAGATGCATTGAGGGGGTGCGATATATTATAATTTTTCAAAATCCCAAATATGAAGGTGAACACCCACTTGCTTGAAATGTTAATACACTATTGGGGTATCGAAGATGATGCTTTCAGGATTGATCAAATGCCCTTGCTGATAGAGGTGGAAGATATTTACTTTATCATTGGTCTCTCCCAGAGAGGAGAAGTTGTAGATTCAACTGGCTGAACACGAGGTAGTGTTTTAGTGGAAGAGTACGTATATATACTGTCTAGGGAATCCTAAGAAAATTGGAAGCCAAATTCCAATTAAACATGTAGAGAGTTTGTTCCTGGGGATCTCACTATTCACCATAGCCAGAATAAATGGATCAGCCTCATTGCACCAAGTTTCATGACTATACATGACCTTGGTCATGGATTGTCTCACTACAGTTTTTGATTGGTGTACACCTCTTCTTACCAACATGAAGAGCCAATTTTCCTCCATTCAGAAAGGAAAAACCAAAAGCTTTGGATACAGGACCATTTTGTGCTCTTTCTTCTTCGAGAAGGTTCTAGGGCTACATCCCAAACTATCAGTTTCTATCAGTAGCCCCCGAGACCCTTGGATGGACAAGTGGGCCAACCTGATGAAACACCTTCGGGATAGAGACGTGCCAAGGACTGCTTTTGATGATGAGTTCTTCTCCTCGTGAGAACAACAAATCATCACTGTGGGTGACTATCCCTGTGCTAGCATGGATTTCAGATGAGATCTAGACTTGGTTTTGCCACCAAATGCCGCATGGGGAGAGATAGGTAACCATTTTTTTCAAGTTTTATCAATTTTTTAGATTTCTTATTTTTTTTAAATATGGAAATGAATTTAAAGATATTTTTGATGGGATTAAAATACTGACATAATGATCATGTTCAAGATGTGGGTCTGGTATGAATAGATGGATTTCCATGACACAGGCATTGCAGATGAGGTGCGGAAGAGGAGGCTGCAGAGACAGAGAGGGTCCTATATGTAATCCATCGAAACTTGGTGATATTGACTCACCAGCTACCGATGGAGGCCATATAAGATATAGCTAAGGATATGCAGCACCGTGTGGTAGGATTTCCATACGACTGGGTTCACCTTTTTTTCCGTGTGACCAAAGCAATAGTCACCTACTTAGCCACTCATCCTCAACCGGTTCGTTAGATATACTAGACATGATTATGGGCATTTAGTCCTAATTTTTTATATTATTTTTGAAACACTTTATGTACACACGGGCGATTTTATGATATATATATATATATATATATATATATATAATATATATATATATATATTATATATTATATATATAATATATATATAGATATATATATATATATATAGATATATAGATATAGTTCCATAGTTTTGATGTTTGTTTTATCTTGATGAATGAATGATATGCCAATCTAATGCTTGATTAGTGATAAAATCTACTAATGAATTGACAGATTGTGGAATGTGTAAATAAATAATAAAAATAAATGATCTTTGCAACACCCTCACTCTAAAAAATTGGCGATATAAATAAGGATCCCGAACCCGATAAATGTTAATCAATTGTGACACTACCAGCTGTGAGTCAAGATACACTACCAACAAATTAATTCTAGAAGAAATAGCTTCAAATAGTAAATTAATGATGCTAGTATATTCGGCAGTATTATTTGATGTAGAACCAACACATACTCCCCTTGGCACCATCAACCGAATAGATGGATAATAAATCACCCAAGCTGTGGAAGCAAGATTCCATGTCTACCGACTAGCACCATTGGCGAATCTGAAATAGACCAAGTCATCCATCAACACCTGCCAAAGCAAATAAAAAAAGTGTTGATATCACAAAAAGCTCCTGATAGAATATGTACAAAGATACAAAATATACATAGAATCCATTTGCTCGGCTCTAACATAAGAAAAGAACTTCTTGAGGTAGAGCCCATTTCGAGGCTCCACCAACTTGTTCCCTTCAAAATCGATTAATTCATAACCCCCTTCTCCTAAAACTCATTTCACTACAAAGGGACCATACCACACAAACTTGAATTTTCCTGCCCCCAAGGCATCTTTATCTTGGTCATAGACCAAGACAAGGTCGCCTTCAGAAAAGACTCGAGGACAAGAAACTTTATTGTACTAAGATTTAACCCTTTCTTATGAGCCCCATTGATTATGGTGGCATCTCGAAGCTGCTCATTGAGATGTTCCAAATGAAGGAGGCACTCTTTGAGACTAGAGGTCGCTAGAAGGAGCTGAATAGCCAGCTTAACGGATGGAATTCCGTAGTCAATAGGAAAAATAGATTCCAGCCCATAAACTAACTAAAAAGGTGTCGAACCAGTGGCAATATTTATTGAGGTTCAGTATGCCCAAAGAGCGAGATACAACATGAGATGCAAATTGGATCGATTTTTATCAATTGTCCTTTGCAGGATTGTCTTGAGGGACCTATTCACGGCTTTGACCTACCCGTCAGCCTGAGGATATTACATAGACGAATGCTCTTGCTAGAAGCCCAATTTAAGAGCCGATTCAGACATCAGTTGGTTCTAGAAATAACTGCCATGATCAGTGAAAATCTCTCTTGGGATACCGAAATGAGAAATAATCTGATTGAAGAGGAACAGTGCAGTTGTTTCACTATCATTTTTATAAGTGGGTATGGGTAGAGCCCACTTCATAAAGTAGTTTACGACCACTATAATGTACTTGTGATTCCCTGTTGAATGCGTATTAGAAGTAGTAAAGTCAGTACCCCACTTTGTAAAAGGAC
The DNA here is from genome assembly GCA_000404065.3 of Pinus taeda. NCBI lineage: Eukaryota > Viridiplantae > Streptophyta > Pinopsida > Pinales > Pinaceae > Pinus > Pinus taeda. The sequence continues at coordinate 21,701 of APFE030397817.1, read as the reverse complement.
CGATAGTGATAACATGGAAAACAGGAGCTCGATGTGCGCACATCTTCCGAGTATAAACTTGATAAGGGTGTCAATGTTTGACCGCTTCAATATAATCTTTGAAAAGCGAAGCCAAAAGTAGCTGGCATGCAAGATTTTTTGCGCTGTTGCAAGCCTAGATAGATGACCACCATAAGCTCCACTATGGCAATCATTAAGCACAAAATTTGCTTCCTGTAAGGTTAAACAATGCCTAAGGATTGAATCTACCCTCGGTGATATAGTGTATCACCAATGATGACATAGTTCTTAGCCAGGTGACGTAATTTTTTATGTTCATCCTTGGAGAAAGTAGGTGGGAACTTCGCAGTCTGGATATAGATGATGTCATCTCCATAGCAGGGATCTTGTGAAGAGATGAGGAATAGATGTTCATCTAGGAAACTTTCCTCATAAACAATATCTTCTCCTCAAGGAAGCTCCAAAATTAATTCCACAAAAACCAATGGTTCCTTAGACTTGGCCAACAAGAAATTGAGATCGAATTCTTGTAAAATAACAACCCATCGCTGGTATTTGCCCCCAATCAGTTGCGTACTGAGGACAAATTGGAAAGGATTGGCCACCACTAAGACAAATGTTTTGCATAGTAGAATATAATGATGAAGCTGCTGGACAACATGGATTGCTGCCAAGGCCAATTTCTCAACTAGAGAATAGCGTAGTTCAGGACCTACCAAGCCTCCACTCAAGTAGTATATCAGATGCTCTATGCAAGCATCTTCTCTGAACCAAAACCATACCTATGGTTAATTCTGCGGCTGCAAGATATAAAAGGAAATCTCTACCATAATCCGATGGACTCAAAATCGGGGTAGCGATCAACGTCTACTTCAAGGCATCTGTGCAATGTCGTCACGTAAAAATGGAACTCCTTTCCTCAACAAACGCATAAATACTTAAGTTAGCTTAGCATAGTTTTCTATAAACTGTCTCAAGAAATTTGCCTTTCCCTGAAGACTTTGAAGTTGTCAGATGGAAGACAGAGGAGGCAACTAAACTATTGCCTCCACCTTGAAGGGATCAACTCGAATCCCTTTAGTTTACACAATGAACCTGAACAAATGACTAGATTTAATCGTGAAAATGTACTTATTTGGATTTAACTAGATCTTTTAAAATCAACATCTCTCAAAAACCAACCAAAGGTGACCAGGATGATCGATTTTCTTTCGAGAACAAGAAGCGAAATCATCCAAGTATGCTTCGATGGCATGCTTGATGTCATGGAAATCGTATGACATGGCCCACTGAAACATGGCTCCAGCATTTTTGAGACCAAAAGGCATCATTCTTTATGCAAAGGTACCCAAGGGACATATGAAAGTTGTCTTATGTTGGTCTTCTGGATGGATAGATATCCGATTATAATAGGAGAATTCGTCCATGAAGGAGAAACCCTCATTACCCCCACATTCATCAACTATCTAATCAATAAACGGTTTGGGTTAATTATATTTTGGACAAGCTTTTTTTAATTTCCTAAAATCAATGCACACTCAGATTATTCCTTGTTTTTTATCAACTGGGATTGGATTAGAAAACTAATCCATTAGAGGAATGGGGTATATGAAACCTACCTTGAGCAGCTTTTCTACTTCAGCTTTAATAGTTGTTGTCTTCCTAGGATTGACCGGCTGAAGCTTCTGATGAATTGGCTTACCATTTTCATACGTCTTGATTTCATGCTGAATGATGGATGGATCAATACCAGACATTTCTTCATAAGACTAAGAAAATAAATCCTGAAACTCTTTAAAGAGGTCACTGTAAATTTGAATCTCTTTAGGGGAACACTAAGCTCCCATGAAGACATTTGCTATCACATTAGGGTTCGTAGAGATGTTTATCGGTACATTTTTTGAAATGGCTGACATATTACCTTTAGCACGGATGTGTGTTGGAGACAAAGGGTTTGATGTCATAAAAAGATCACTAGTAAGTAGATTGGAGAACCTAGATTCAACTTCCTGCAATGGGGGAAGAAAATATGAATGATGGTGTAAACATTCCCAAGGTCGATCTACACCCATCATTGCTTCTAAGATTGCTTCCTCAGATGGTAAAACCATATCTAAGCAATCCATAGTAGAAGTAGAGTGAAGGGTCCAAGCTGGGGCGACATCACCATGTAAATCTTCCTTTGAAAAAGGAGTAGGATGGTCATCTGTAGAGTTAACGATAGACTGATACCTAAGTTGTGTTATAGACATAGGGAATGCCATTCCACCAACTTGTCCTTCATCTAATGTGGTTGTAGGTGAAGGAAAGGTCCAAGGGTCTGAAAAATAATGAGTCCGTAAGAACTCTTCCTGTGAAGAATCTTTGGAGAATGAAATGGCATTGATTCTAGCTATAGAAGTGGGAAGATCAAATGTACCCATCAATGGAGAATAAATCCCAACTCCTAGATTCTCATTAGGTTGACGACGATTATCCACAATTGGAATAGTAGAATATGAAGTTGCATGGGAATCAACTGGAGCATAATACAATTGATCAACCTTAACAATTTTCCCCTCATGAGGAAAATAAAGGACTCAAAATAGAGTCGAAACTATGCATCCATTTCATAAATCCAATTTCATCCTAAGAGGAGATTGTAATCTAGGTTGGCATCAATGATTTCTACTTTTATGTTAACGAACTTTCTTGCAACCCATATATGAAAGGTCGAGATAATCCCATGTGGCTTATGAGAATGACCGTCAAATGCTATCAGAAGAGTGGGTGAAGGAACACCTGAAGACGATCCAATCGCCTTCCAAAATGACATAGACATTACACATGTAGAAGCTCCCTCATCTATAACTATTTGAAAAATATTAGTTTTCCGGCAAGTAGACTTTATCTGAAAAGCTATATGAGGAGGAAGTCTCTTTTTGACATTAAGCATGTCAAGAGTGAGCACTAAAGAATTGTTTGGATCAACTGTTGTGATCGCTGAAAGAAAAGCACTTCGTTGAGCCAGACACGACTGGAGTACCTCTAAAGCATACATAGCACATGGAATTTGAGCCAGATCTTCTACAATGGAGTAGTTCTAGGCTTCCCTAGCATTCGGTTTCATAGTCACATGTTTGGAAAAACCTTTCGATATCCGAGGTATAGACTCAATAGTGGGTTTCTCAGTATGAAGTGAATCCTTAGTTCCATGAATAGATTTATCCTTATATTTTTCTACTTCACCATAATCTCGTGATGATGTAGCCACATTAACATTAGAACTCATCATGAAAACATTTAAGGAATTATCCCCTCTTGGTTGCCCCTTGCAGAGGTACCAGGGTTGGAGTTTGCACGAGCAAGCAACTACTGCCCTTGGGGGAAAGAGTTAGTTAAGACAGCTTGGGAGCTAGAAGACCCTTGTTACACTAACAAGCATTGAGCATCTTAAATTTTTGGGCATAAATGAGTCAAATAATCTCCACTGCATAACTTGCATGGAAACTTAACCTTCTTCTTAGACTCTTTTCCACCCTCACCAGCACCATTCCCAGGTTTGTTCACATTACCCTTTCCATATTGATACTTATTTTACCTCATCCCCTCTTCTTCCCATCGGAATTTTGATTACTTTTTGGGTTAGAAGCTTGAACAACATTTACGAAAGAAGGTTGGGAATGTGAAGGAATAGGTGGTGCATCCTGATTGGAAGAAGAAGTTTGTAGAGACAACTGCTGCAATTGGCTTAAAAGGTTCACCACATTCACATCAATCAATCCAACAATACCATTAGCATGTTTACTTGGCTTTGGTTTGGCTATATCAACCGTGGATCTAGGAGCATCAAGCAAGATCTTTTGAAGAGTCCCAGATTGAGAATATATCAATTCTAACTACTGGGCACAAAAGATAGCCTGCTCTTCAGAATAAACTCTAGACATCGAAACATCCTTGGAGATATTGGGTTGTAACGATTTTAAAAACCATTCAAGATGGAATTTAGGTGGAATTTCATCTTTGATGAACCTATCTCTCCATCTCCATTCCTGAATATGATCAGAAATGTGAGTAGCCTTGTCCTCATGAAAATTGGCCAGAAGTTCAGTTTCGGCTTCGTAACGAACATGCAAGTGAAAATGGTTTAAGAAAATGTTAGTGAAATCGGCAAAAGACATAAAGGTGCCCCATGGAAACTCTATATACCACTTAGTCGCATTCCCAGTTAAGGTGCCTGAAATAATCTCAACTTGATTGAATAATTGATCAGGGATTTAGATGAGCACCATAAATGAAACATGGTTATATGGTCGCCCAGGTCTTCACCTCTCTTCCCTTCAAATTTTGGGATATCTGATGGAAGTTTTGTTGGGACCGGAGGCCAAGCTTGATTGTATCTAATCAGATCATTCGTTAACTTACTCAAGTCTAGAAAATTGAGCGTGGCCAGAAATAAAAGTCATGGAGGACCTTGGGGATTCCACCCAGATTGGGCAGGGTTCCCAAATGTCGGAAAAGAATGACCTAGATTTCGAAAGGCACTAGGTTGCCCGAAGTAACTAGTAGAACCTACTGAACCAAAAGGTGACCCTTGTGGTCTAGCAAAACTCGGAGTTTGATCAAATCTAGCCGAAAAACCTCTGTAATTGGGAAAGTTCCCCCCTAACGAATTATTATAAGAAGCTGAAAACCCTTGGTAAGGGTTCCAAGCATTAGCTAAGGGTGGAAAAATTTGAAATGAATTCACTGAGGAATACAACACATTCCCTTGCTAACAGAAAAACTAATTCCCAATTCCTATTCTGCTAATTGCAGGGTTTGTCCATCTCAGGAAGGGATTACTACCTTCAATTGTGAAAGGAAAAGGCATAGATCCCACTTCCAAATGGGAAACCGTAAAAAGAGGTTGATCCACACTTAATGGTACACTTAATGGAACAGAAGGAATACCTTGAGAGGGCATTCCAAAAGGGAAGAACCCAAAACTAGATGCATTAACGTGGGAATTTCCACTTATCGACAGAATGGAAGTAGACCCAAACAAGGATGTACTGGTAATAGACACAAATAAAGATGTATAAGGGATGGAAATAGTTCCTCCCTTTGTAGTGATATAGGAGTCTGCGTACTCGTAGCACTCATGGTGGATGCCATGCTACCAACAATGGTCATCGAAGGGATGTATGTGTGTGGACCTGGGCTTGAAGCCCTGTGTGTCAGAGTTTTGATGTATACAATATGTCCAGATGATCAGAAGGGAGAGGATAATTTAGAGAAACAATTGACTCTGAGAGCTATCCTACCTCAATATTATCTTCCGACTAGAATAGTACCCGAGAAATAACTGGTGTATTCTTCTCTAAATCTGAGGTAGTACCAATTCTACCTTGTATGTTGATGCCCCTAAGTGGAGGATCAATCTATGATGTGCCAGCTTCTAGTGGTTGAAAACCACTGGCAAAATTGCTCCTACGCCTTCTAGGAGAAAGCTCTGGACTTGCAGGTGAAAGACCACGAAGTCTACAGGATTGCCTAAGTGATTGGTTAACCACTTTGAATTATTTTAATAAGATCTACTTAAAGACTCAAGAAAATTGAAAGCTAGATTGACTAGGAGCACATAACACACACTAAAATATGTCCCTAAATAATTAAACAATCAAACGACTTCCAATTATTTCTGCTCCAAGTGATTAGGACCGGACACCAAAATATAAGAAAATGAATAAAAAGGGCCTTCTAGAAATAGACTGGGGTAATTACACCCTAGGTCTACTAGGGAAGGTCTATGAGGTAGTTACGCTAACCTCCAGACAATATCCTTTACTGGTGGAAGCCCCCAAGATTTGCAAGGGTGCACTCCAGAAGTACCATTGAACATGATGCAACGTCAACCTTAGGTGCCATGTGTTTCCCCTCCACAACCACCTGTGTAGATCCCTAGGATAGGCAACTGTAGATACCAAATCGTATCAGAAGCCAGGCAGAACACTCGTGAGGTAAGATCTGACAATTAAGAGAGGGGTTAGCTCTCATCCTTATCTTCACAAACCCTCAGGCTTGACTCCTAGTCACGAAGCTTTCCCGGTCTCCCTAACACTATTGGATTTCACTTCTTTATTTTGAATTCTATGTTTTACAATTTAGAATGGCCTTGGAGAGTTTACTCTCCTTTTTCCTAATCCAAGGCCCTAAATAACCTAAAACTTGTTGGTGTATCTGATTGACAATATAAAAAGTTCTAGTTTATTTTATTAAGCGCTTGATTTTAAGCGGTTGTTTTTTTAAGTCAAGGGATGATACAGAAGTGAAATTGATGGTGTTCTTATGATGCAAAAGAAATTAATGAAAAACTAACTTATATGCAATGCACTTGTTTGTTCTTTGATGAAAATAAACTTCTACTTGGGTTCTAAGAACTTCTATAAAGCAATTTCTTTTTTCCTTTTCTTTCCTTGTAGCAGAATTCACTCTCACAAAAACTAGAAAAAGGCTATTGATGCTTTAATAATGAAAAACTACCCTAATGCAAAGTGTACATGATAATGCAAAATTCTATATTACTCTAAAGAAAAGGATGAAAGCAATTTGTTTATAAGCCAACTTAAGTGTTTGAAAGGAATAAGAATTTTGAACACAAAATCTTTCCCAAAACAAGAAGGACTAATCAAAAAGATCACAAATCACTCTTAAAAACCAAAGGAAACCAAACTCAAATTTGGCAAAGAAAGCAAAAACAATTTTTTTGAAAGACTTTTCTTTTTCGAAAAACAATAAAAACAACTTTTAGAAAGAACTCAGAATGCCACCAAAGACTTAAAGACCGAAAGCAAATGCTAAGGAAAATTTGTAATTTATCAATTGAACACAAATGAAAACTTGAACAAAATAGGTGTTTCAACTTGCAATAAATGATATAAAAGCAACAAAAAGAGCTTTGAGAAGACTGATCAAGAAATCAGGACAGACTCACTTTCAAATTCATCAACAAGAAACATTTGTAAAGCCAGAAAACGTGAATGGCCACAAAGTTGATGGGAAGAAAACCAAGAAAACCATAAAAATGAAGTTTGACACAAAGATTGCAAACAATATTCTGTTCTAGAAGACTAGAACAATCAAGAACCTCTATAAGAATCCTTGTGTGTTTAAACACAACTCATAAAACTCACTCTAAAGAAAACTGGGGACAAAAACTTTTCAAAGTAGTAGAGAATTTGTGACAGTAAGCTCAATGAAAAATTAAATTCTAAGAGAAGAAAATAACCACTCAGAAACCACACAGACTAAGAAACAAATCTTTCCAGAAAGAAAGATTTGAAAAAAATCATGAAAAAAATTGTATACACGACCGTGTCTCTAAACAATTGCGTGTACACGTGCTTCTGCCAAAAGAAACTCACGTATAAATGGTTTCAGTTCACAGAAACAAGCGTGTGTACACTTCTATAAATAGACAAAGATGTGTATATGAAGTTCTACAGGAGAAATAAAAAATGAGGCCCGATGAAAAAGATCAGACTTGAAGTCTAAGTTCCTACAGGAGCAGGCAGTACAATGACAGCAAGCAAACTCAGAACTGAGCCCTGAATGGCACTAAATGACCCAAACTAGGAATAACAAGATTTTTATCCCCAATGGAGTTGCCAATAAAATTGAGGGAATAAGTCGCCTAGGGCTTTGGGTCAAAACCCTAGCAGAACAGGAGTAATCTACAACAAGAAACAAGCATAACACTCAGGCAACATGCTTAAACAAACTAACTATGCGAGGATGAACATACCTGGATGACCTTCGTTTGGGTAGTTCCAGCCAGGGTTCGAACCCTTTGCAACTCCTAACGATCTTCGAACCTACAAGTCAGCCAATTTGAATACACATAGTAGCATATAGATAAAGCATTGAAGTGAAATCAACTTTATATCATATAAGTAGATGGTTAGTTATACATTGAATTAGTTATTCATATATAAACCATAACTATAACATCAAATGCATAAAAAAAGTTGATAACAGGAACGAGACAAAATTTCTTTTATTCTAGAAAACTATAATAAAAGATGGAAAGAGTTCACCTCAGTCTTCCTCTTTCGGCTCCAAGTGGAACTGTCCTCCAGTTTCGTCCAATCCTAGTCTTCAACGACCTCCTTCCATAACTATTACCATGATATCTCCAAGCATATGAGAGAACATACAAACTTAAGGGAATAACGGTTTCCTAAGCTTGGGGAAGTGCTTGAAGCACAGGGATTATTCAGACTTGATTAGGGGATAATCTCAGTATATTAATTCTATCATTTTTCTCCTCCTTAAGGCCTTCCCATTGAATTCTTTTTATACTTCTCCCAAATTAGTTTTTTAGTTGGGAAACAGTTTGGAACACTTGCACTAATAGGTAATCAACAAGTAAAACTTATGATCTCCGTGCATAGTTAAGGAAATTTAATTTTTTTTACGTGTTTTAACACATATACATGGGTTGGGTATAGATTGATCCACATGTATATTCTTTTAACACAGGGCAAAGTATCGTACATGGAGCAAAACATCATTTTTTAAAATATTTGGACCAAGTCTGGAAGAAGGGGTTGCCATAGGCCATAAAGCAAGCACCACAATTACAAAGGGTGATATTTGAAGCTATAAAACATATAAATGGCTATTGTATAACACAATAAGAAGCACTAACATATGAAGATGTGGCAGACCCTAAACTCTATGGATTCAATCCATTAATTTTTCTTTCACGTCAGATTTCGTTCTACATAGTAGATGTGTTGTGGCACTTGAGTCTATTCACATCAAAACGTCTAAGGCCAAACCTAGATTCTCATGTGTCATGCAAATTCAACATATGCCTTGTTCACCTAAGAACTACCTGTAACTCATATTAGGGTACTCAAGTATAATATCAACTCATCGCACTTAACAAGTTATGAATACAAGGATCATCACATCACCTTGGCCTAAAACAATTAAACAACACAATTTAAATCATGACATGCCATAGCACCTGACATGTCTTAGAATGCCTAGGCACTATGTAGCATGAGTTAACATCCCCTACATTCATTGGCATGATTTGAAACTCCCTAGCACACTGTGGCACTTCCTGACATGCCTTGGTAGTTTAGTATACCTTAGAATTGCCTAGCATATAACCTTATCACTCCCTCCTTAAAACACCTAGAACTCATTGAAACTCCCTCTCACACACTCTTATTCGTTCATTTCCATGCATTTTTACCTAGTGCTTCCTTATGTTTCCCTGACACCCCTTAACACTCCCTATCTCAGCCTATGATCTGACACATCTTGACCTACCGCCTTAATACTCTAGCATTCCGTGGAACTACATAGTATACCTTGTAACTCTCTCCTTAGCACACCTACAGATCACTGACATTCTTGGTCAAAAGCTCTTATTCATTCATTTCCATGAACTTTGACCTAGTTCTACCTTGTGATTCCGTAACACTCCCAAACACTCCTTGACATGCATTGACACTATCTCGAATAGGTTATCATGCCTTTTCATTCCTTGGCACACCATGACACTCCTTAATTATCATGCCCTCATAACTACCCTTATTTTCTTTTAGACTTACAAACACAACCAAGTTTTGCCTCAACTACAACAACTTTACCAAGTTACATTTACTATAGCTAGACTATGCCTTGTTCCCCTAATGGACTATAAATCATCTTAGGCTTCTCATCTACAATCTTAACTCATCCAACTTAACAAGTTAGCAAGTCAATGCTCACAAATAACCATTCCCATAAGACAACTAAGCAACATAGTTTACATCTTCACATGCCATAACATTTGGCACATATAACAATCCATTGGCACTACATGGAACACATTATCATCCCCTACATTCCTTGGTATGATTTCACACTCCCTACCAGACCCTACCACTCCTTAACATGCCCTGGCACACTAGCATGCTTTCGCAATTCCTAGGATATACCCTTGTCACTCCCTCGTTAACATAGTTATAACTTGCTAACACTCCCTATCACACACTCCTATCCATTCATTTCCATGCAATTTGAAGTAGTTCTCCCCTATGATCTCATGGCACTCCCTGACACACATTGGAACACCCTAAGACTTGGCACATATTGGTTTGTCACCCTGGTACTCTAGCATTGCTTGGAACTACCTATGATACCCTATCACTCACTCCTTAGCACACCTAGAATTCACTGAAAATCCTTGTCATGCACTCTTATTCATTCATTTCCATGCATTTGAAACTAGTGCTCTATTGTTTTTCCCTGACACTCCATAACTTTCCCTGGCATGCATTGGCACACCTTAGCACCTAGCACATCTTGTCATGCTTCCTTGGCCTCTAGAACGCCTTAGCACTACCTAGCATACCTTGTCAATCGCTCCTTAGCACACCCTGAAATCACTTACACTTCCTGTCACAAACTCTTAATCATTCATTTGCATGCATTATTTTCACCTAGTGTTGCCTTGTGTTTCCCTAATGCTCCCTAACACTTCCTAGCACTATTTGGCACACCTTGGCACCTAGAACATATTGGTTTCATGTCACTCTGGCATGCTAGAATGACTTATCATTGCTTAGGATACCATGTCACTCCACTCCTCCCACACCTGGAACTCATTGACACTCCATGTCACACACTCTTATTCATTCATTTCCATGCATTTTGACCTAGTGCTACGTTTCCCTAGCACTCACTAACACTCAAGACACATTGGCACACCTAACTGCAATGAGTTTCACTAATATTCAATCCAAAAACCATTCTAGAGTCTAGCTAGGTACTTGCTCTTCACTAAGATATTAGTGTTAAGTTTATTGTATAGTGTTCAGTGTCAAAATATTACTAGGTGTTTTTATCACATCACTTGGAAGTTGGCTAAGCCACAAGCATCACGGTAAGGTTCCTAAACCTTGGATTGTAAAATTAACCAAGAAATATATTCCTATAAGATCTTTTGGAAATTTTAGTTCTCTAAAGAGATTCATGGTAGTGATTTTCCCATTGGGCTAGACCCAAGAACTTGATTGTTAGTTATATGCAGAGAAGTGGTAGTTTGATGCCATAAATTTCAAATGTACAGTTCAACAACATGATGGAGGCTTACCTCTGACATTAGAATTCATTTTTTTTATCTTAGGGGTGAAAAAACCACAATGTCCAAGTGTGACACCCTCCTTGAAACAACACCCTTCGAGCAGTTACCCAGTTACTTCCTTGCCTTTGATTTCCCTCTCCTCATCTTGTTCACTCTTAGTTCCTTCTCACTTTTCTCTTTTGCTTCCTATTATCCTTATCCCAATTTCTCTTCTCTTTCTACTTCTCACTCCATCTTTCTAGTTATTTAGGGCTTCGCTTACTGGATTTTTCCTTTCCTACCATTTTGCCTCCCATTTTCTCCCTATCTACCATTTCCCCTCTTCATAGGTCTGTTTTACAATCGACAAGGTGCGAGGGAGGAGAAAAATCCATTCATGTGTGCTAATAGGTTGCAAAATATCTCCCTGTCCTCATTGGCTCCATCAATTCCTATAAATATTATGCTTGTGAGTGTCTTGAGTATCTTCTTAGGTCTTGGGTTGAATTATTTTTACCCTTTCAACTATATGAGTCGAGCTATATGCTCTTTAACCCTCCCATCAATAGAGTTCCTTATACTTGTATCACGTCCCTCATATAAAGACATATGTATAGGTTATTATGGTATATGTTCAACTTTATTTATTCCCCTCACCTTGAAGTCATTGAGGTTCCATCTAACTCCCCCTAGTTAATACAAGGTTCATTCTGTTAGAAAAATCTGCCATCAATAATTATAAGTGCCTACCTTAAGGAAGGACCATTCATTGAAGCCTCATCAATGGAGATTGGGTAGATGGTTATGGTTTTGATTCATTTAGACATTATTCACTATTATATTTGTGGGCATAGAGTAATTATCATCTTCCCCATGTACACAAGGATAACTGAGAAGTGTTTCCCATAATCATGCAAGTGGAACTTCGACATGTACATTAGGGTAACCACAACATATTTATCATATTTATAAAATTCAAGGTGAGGAAAATATTTATATTATATACATGAATGTACTAAGATCAGGACCATTAGCATCATATCCACATATTTACCACAAGACGAGGGTCATTACAACCCCTTAAAAATAGCCATAAGGCCTTCCTATTTTGCAGATCCTTGACCACAAGGTTTTAACTGAAAAACACATAGTTCCTTTAAATATTTGTAGGTTGAGGTAGCCATTTCAGGCTGTTGAACTTAAAGATAATCAAATATTTGAAATTTGTTACAATAATAAGTCCATTATGCACACTCCTCATCTTAGAGATGGGTAGAAAGGGAGAATACTTGATTGATGCCAACTTTGTAAATGAAAAACTTTCCCTACTCATGGATTGGACTCTCCACCACTAGTTGACACCACTAACATACACCAAAAGTACAAGATGCCCATAATATGTGCCCTACACCCAAGGGATTAGACCACACCTCCATAAAATGTACCTTCAACTTTAGATGCCCCAAAACAGTAATATCCTAAACCTAGGCTATTTGTTATATTTTTGTAACTTTCACCTTAAATAACATTTGGTTTTAACTATTTAATCCACTTACCATATAATCTCTCTTGTTTGCACCCACCTAGTATACAATAGCAATTATGTTTTTAATACAACCAAGTTAAGAGCACGTTTTTCCTTTTCAAATTCCAAAAGTATAACATGTCTATCTCTATAAACTAACAACAAAATCGTCGCATAAAAAAGGTAAGCTTAAAATTAAGTTAAACTTATATTATATTATTACGATAAATACACCAAATATGGAAAAAAAGTTTTCAAACACAATCATCAAAAAAACTATTAGTTTATCAGATACAACTACAAAGTTATTAAGCCAGCCTAGATCCACCTTAACCCAGGTCTATCAACCACCGAGAGGGATCCAATCTCCCAATGTGAAAACCTCTTTTTTGCCACTTCATAAATCTAGGTTGAGATGGATATAGGTTGGTTATATAATACTATATAATATCTATATTTGTATCTATGTGTCTCTTTCTTAGTATCTTTCTCTATCTCACCCAACAAACATACACACTCTCTCTCCATATCTATCTCTCTCTGCCTCCCTCTTCCTCTCTGCATCTCTCTCTTCCCTCTATCTCTTCTTTATCCATCGCTCCCTTGTCACTCCCTCTCTCTCCACCTTTTTCCCTCTATGTATTTCTTCTTACTTCCCTCTCTCTCCCCATTCAACTTCATCTCTCTCT
>APFE030397814.1:0-18438 GCA_000404065.3 Pinus taeda | reverse complement strand
AGTAAGTTCAGGAAATTGGACAACAGACACTATATGTTTGATTAGCTTGTTACTATCAACCAGGGTATGCACAACATTTAATTTTGAGTTTGGATAGCAAGAAAAAGAAGGCGTAAGTGATCAATGCAAAATCTGGGTACAACACACCATAGAAACAACAACCAACATGTTCCAGATATGCAAATGGGAATTATTGGATGGGATAGAGCTACCAGTACAACAGATGATAGCCTTCTCAAAAGCCCATAAAGATTCCTTTTTGGACATAGAGATAAATCCTACGTCTTATATCAGTAGATGGAGAAAAAAGATGACCCATTCAAGTTACCCTACCAAAGACATCATGCCTACAAAGACCGAATAAAGTTGGAAGTTGGATAGTCCTCTAAAGCAGCTACATCATCTACAACAACAACATCTTCAAAAGGAAAGGAAATTTTATTTTTAGATGTGTACCAAGATGCTCAAGACCCCACCGAGCTGGACTGTGAAGAAAAATATCTAAAGATAATGGAGGAAGCATATCTACAAAAGAATCAATCTTCTGACGTATTCGATGATTATGACTCAGACCGCAGCCCTATGGGACCATGGTGATAGTCCTTAGATTCCTTGTAAATAATAGAAAGTTTGAATTATTGTACTAAATGTGCTTTTGAATTATTGTACTGGAATATTGAGTAGACACCGTCGGACTATGGAAATGCTAACAGGACCCTCAATTATTTCCCCTTTGTGTCATGTCTAGGTAAAAGTAGATTCTTTAGGAAGTCTGTAAAATGAGAAATCGGCAGAAGAGAAGCCGATATTGTGTTGAACTGAGTGCTTCTAAACTTTGAGATTTCTTATTTACTCTTATAATGCTCTGTAAGTTTTACTTTTGAGTTAATAAAAGCTTCACGCACCTTTTCACTCTAAGTTGAGTTGTTCGCTTGATATCTTCTTCTAAATATCAGTAAGGCTGCAAGGAAGGCATTTGTAAAGCTGCTAAAAGAGTGCCCGGGGAGAGGCTGAGTTGCGGTAGACGCGCACAGGGACTGTTAGAAGATACCATCTCAAGGAGCTATTTGACTAAACAGTAAGAGGTTCTCGATCTTTTATATTTCTCGATCTATTATATTTGTAAAGCTGCTAAAAGAGTGCCCAGGGAGAGGCCGAGTTGCAGTAGACGCGCGCAACGAGTGCTAGAAGATACCGTCTCAAGGAGCTATTTGACTAAACAGTAAGAGGTTCTCGATCTTGGTCGGGGAAACACCGATAAAATATGAAGATCCTGGGAATCCCATAGTTACAGTCCAAATATATGGCCACTTCTTTCCAAACGCACTAGTCGACTTGGATGAAACCATTAACATATTAACCGCGTAAACTTGTAAGACAATTGGTATCACAGCGCTGGAACCAACCACCACCCTGCTAGAACTCGCTGATCGTTCAGTGGTAAGACTAGAGGGAACCTTACAAGACATTAACCTTTTTGTTGATTCATGGGAGTACCCAAAAAGTCGATTAGATGGGCACCCTTTAATTTTGGGCCGACTTTGGATGGCAACAACTGATGCTTACATAGGTTTCCGTGAGGGCATCATGACCATTGCTAAGGGGGACACTATAAAAACTCTGGTTCTATACCCTCCTGCCAAACTAAGTCCGCCCATTGCGAAAATACACAAACAAACATCCACATACCTGGAAGAAAGTATTCGTTGACCACTTACAGTAGCAGAGGCACTTGAGTTCAAGAATCAGACTGAAGATGATGTGATCAATAACTTTATTAATCATCCAACCACTATGAATAATTTAAAATGTAAAATGTCAAATTTTAAAGACAATTCTTGACAATGAAGTCTTGGAAGACCCTTTGAAAGATACTGATGATTAGCATATCCAAAAAACTGCCGTTCATAACAACAAGCTTGTTGAAATTGAGCCATGCAAGATTTTAAAAATTAATGATCCTCTGGACAATGACCAACAACAAAAGCTCATTCAAGTTCTGCAAAAATATAAAGGGCCTTTTCCTTGGGACTATCCATACATGAAGGGAATAGACCTACAATTATGTAGGCATCATATCTACACCAAAAATGATGCTCATCCTATCCAGCAACCTTAGCGGAGATTGAATCTGCATCTCAAAGATATTGTAAAGGAAGAGCTACATAAGTTACTGGATGTGAATTTTATTTATCCCATTTTAGATAGCAAGTGGGTCTCTCTGCTGGTAGTTGTTCCCAAGAAAAATGAGAAGTGGCGCATCTGTGTAGATTATCGGGAATTGAACAAAGCCACGCAGAAAGATCACTTCCTTCTTCTATTTATTGATCAAGTCCATGATACACTGGCAGGAAAACAGTTCTTTTCCTTTATGGATGGCTTTAGCGGCTACAATCAGATCCAAATCGCCCCTGAAGACCAAGACAAAACCACCTTTACCTGCCCATGGGGTACATTCGCTTACAGAGTGTTACCAGTTTGCTTATGCAATACCCCAACTACGTTTCAGAGGGCCATACTTAGTATTTTTGCTGATCTGATAAATGAAGGACTTGAAGTTTACATGGATGACTCTACCCCGTATGGGGATGACTTTGATCAAGTGCTACAGATATTAGAGAAGGTTTTGGAATGATGCATCGCCACCAGGCTGTGTTTGAGTAATGTCAAGTGTCACATGATGATGACAGAAGGCGTAATCCTAGGACACTACATTTTTGCAGCTGGGATACAGGTAGATCCAACAAAGATATAGGTAACTCTCCTACTACCTACACCCTGTACTGAGACGGAGGTACGTAGCTTCCTTGGATATGCAGGTTATTATCGCAGGTTTATCAATTTTTTTCACAAATTGTTGTGCCTTTGTATGCTTTAACAGGAAATGTTGAATTTAAATGGTCTGATAAATGTGACACTTCTTTTACAGATTTGAAGAAATTGGTTTTGATGACACCAGTATTGCGTGGACCCAACTGGGAGTTGCCCTTTCACATTTCTAAAGATGCGTCAGATGCAACAATAGGCGTTGTCCTTGGCCAAGTGCAGGACATAAAGCCTTATGCTATTTATTATATCAATAGAAATATTATTGTTGCTGAACTTAATTATACAGTAACATAAAATGAATTTTTCACTGTCATTTATGCCATAAACAAATTTAGACATTATATAACTGGCTATCAAGTTTTTTTGTATACTGATCATTCCACCATTAGATACTTAGCTAAAAAACCCATTACAAATGTTCAAGTGACTTGTTGGTTGTTACTTTTGCAGGAGTTTGATATCACCATTAAAGGCCGTCCAGCGAAGGAAAACCCAGTCGCAATTTTTTTGTCTCGGGTTCCAAAGATAAATGATCCGTTGGCAGTAGATGACCAGTTTACAGACAAACATTTGTTTTCCGTAGTAGTTAAAACACCATGGTATGCAGATGTAGAAAGCTATCTGGCAATAGGAAAGTTTCCCAGACACTTGACAGCAAGGGAAAGGAAATAGATTGTCCAGCGCAACACCCGATTTTCTTGGATTGGCGGATATATTTTTCATACAGGGTATGATATGTGCATATGCATATGCATTCATGAAGATGAAATCTACGACATCCTGAATGCTTACCATGACGAGCCTTGTGGAGGACACTTCGTAGATCACAGAACTGGGCATAAGGTACTACAGATGGGCTATTATTGGCCCACCATTTTTAAAGACGCTAAGAAATATGTCCAGTCTTGTGATAGCTACCAAAGGATGGGCCGTCCTGGTCAATCTGACGAATTGCCACTGCAGCCCCAATTGGTAATAGAATATTTTGAATGATGGGCATTGGATTTTGTTGGCCCATTTCATCCGCCATCAAACCAAAAGGCCTACATACTAGTTTCTATAGAATATGTAACAAAGTGGGTAGAAACAATAGATTTTCCAAGAGTTATAGAAGAAGCCGTAATTAATTTCCTTTTTGGGTTATTTGTGCGGTATGGTTTACCTAGGGAAGTGATAACAGGTGGAGGGGGGCAATTTGTAGGACATAAGATATAGCCACTCTACGGAATCACCACATCACATATAGAGTCACTTCCATGTATCACCCATAGGCGAACGGGTAGGTTGAAAGCACCAATAAGGTCATCGAAGCAATTTTGACCAAGACAATTTCAACACATCGGCGGGACTGGGCTGTTAGACTGCCAGAGGCCTTGTGGGCCTATCACACAACTTGGCTAAATACTACTGGATATTCTCCGTACCAACTTGTTTTTTGAAAATAACCTATCTTTCCTATTGAATTTGAAATAAACACTCTCAGAACATCCTAGGAAGTGGGATTGGATCTAACGGAGGCCCAAACTAAACATCAAAAAATAAATGAATTGGATGAGGCTCGATTGATGCTTTACAATGCATTGCAATTATTCAACAACAAAGGGCAAAGTGGCACGACAGTCTTAGTAAAAGAAGATGTTTCAGAAAGGAGACTGGGCGCTCCTCTATGATTCCATATTCCAAGACTTTATGGGCAAGTTACAAACAAGGTGGCTTGGCCCTTATGAAATCCAAGAGGTACACAACAATGACACTCACACTCTGACTAACATTGATGAGTCTGGCCATTCTTTCCGGGTGAATAGACATCAGGTGCGTCTTTATCATAAACCACTCACCAAAGAGTCTTTTTTCCAACAGATATGTGATGATGCCGCTATGAAAATTTTAGCTGTAGGGAGTGATGACCCAACAACTTTACTTTCATAAAAAATTATCTCTCTTCAGTTGTAAATAATGTATATATTGTTTTTACTGTTGGTTGCAATTTAGTTTAGACATCACCATGTAAATACAAGGATTTATATTGTTTTTTTTGGGTGTGTTTAATAATCGCTGTTCAATCAATTGATTAGTTGTTGTTCAGCCAATTGAAAGACTACTGTTCAAACAAATGAACAGCTCCAATTTCCCTTTTGCGTATTTTGGTGTCCAATCAATTGAACAACTACTGTTCAATCAATTGAACAACTCCGATTTATTTTCATGTGTTTTGTTGTTAAATCAATTGAATAGCTAGTGTTCAGTCAATTGAAAAGCTGCTGTTCAATCAATTGAACATCTACTATTCAGTCAATTGAACAGCTGCTGTGCAATCAATTGAACAACTTTGATTTCTTTTTTGTATGTTTTGTTGTTCAATCAATTGAACAACTCCGATTTATTTTCGTATTTTTTTTGTTCAATCAATTGAACAAATCCAATTTCTTTTTGTGTGTTTTGCTGTTCGAATAGATGATGTTCAGTCAATTGAACAACTGCTGTTCAATCAATTAAGCAACTCTGATTTATTTTTGTGTTTGCTGTTCAATCAATTGAACAATTGCTATTCAGTCAATTGAACAGCTGCTCTTCGGTAGAACGAACAACTGTTATTCAGTCAATTGAACAACTGCTGTTTGGTAGAATGAACAACTGTTAAAAAAAAAAAACCAATAATCGCTGTTCCATCGTCGGTTATTCTTTTATCAAATTGCCATTTTTCTCTCCCATGATTTCTTAGTAAAACCATCTGTTTAGATTTGGAATTTGTACTCGAAATAAAAGAAAAACAGTAATATTAATACCATTATGACTTGTAAAAACTTTGATGGTTATCTTTATTCTGAAACTGACCTGGTTCATCTATATAATGACTGGTTGAATATCTTCTTTTTGGACATATCATAACATGACTTACTATCTTAATACCATGCTAGTTTACCTTTCACACTTTCAATCGATAATTCCCTTTGGTATGATGATATAGGGATAAAAGCATAACTTTCATTGGCATTTTTTTTACTTCTCATGCCACCCCTGACTCTTAAGGAGTAAATGAGCCTCCATCCCTTTACAATAAAATTATGAAAATATGAAAATGCAACACACATCTTCTTAAAGAGGAAAGGGGGTCTCATCACAAGCCAACCTACCATCATCATAAGGGTGTAACAAGTGACATTCCATTATGGCCACCACACCAGGGTAATGACCTTCTTGATAGTCAAAACTTTTAGAAGGACAAGAGGTCTCATCACGAGCCAGCTTGATCACTTTGTTATGTCCTGGTGAATGACACTATGATTATTTGGTTACCATGCTAGCATAGTGGTCTCTTTATAGAAATGAAAAGGAAAATCATCTAAATACTAAATGGAGGACTCTGACTCATTTTTGGGTTGAAAAACAATCTGTCGAGGCTATGAACACCTACTAGCAACAGTGGCTCTGCTTGTAGTATTGAAGTTCTATGTTACATTTACAAATATTCTTTATTCCATTACTTCCCATTGACTAATTTCTAAAGGTGAATTTACCATTTGAAAAACGTTTATAACTAAATTAACCAACATGCATGGTAAACTATATCTTTATATGCATTATATCATTATTGTTCGATCAATCGATACCAACAATCATTATCATTTATCGCCGATCATGCGTTCGTCACCTTTTCCACCTAAGGCAAATATCTCTTCACATAATGATCCAGTCTTTGTTTTATTCTTTTTACGAGCATTTCAACTCTTTTGCGACTTGTACTGCTTTGATCGTTTTTTTCGTATTTACGCCGCTTTGATTGTTGTCCGGTTGCATTTATGAATTCCCAACGCCCTTTCCCTTTTTCCCATGATTTATGGTCGTGGACACTCTTTTTTTTAAGGAGGGGGGAAGGTCTGCATTATGGATAGCATGTGTAATGATTATCAAACTATTTTCTGATTAGAGGGGGGAAGGACTGCATTATGAATACGCGTGCGTAATGATTATTGAAATGTTTTCTGATTGGAGGGGGGAAGGTAAGCATTATGGATAGCATTCAAATTAATTATTAAGCTGCGCTAAAAACTGATGATGTGACAAACAACACAATTTCTCTTAATATTAACTCTAAAACAACATCGCTGCTCTGTTAATAACTTTAACGATTTGTATATGGTTTACGGTGCTTCTCCAAATTGTGAAATTATGAGAAGAGCGCATGTAAAAGTGCAAGTGAACCACTCACTGAGAAAGAACAACCATGGGAGGAAAAGCCATCTGCAGTGAACCTACAGTACTCCGAGTATCAGAATAGGCTCGCGAAATTCTTGAGCATGCCGATGGGCTTCAATACCTGACCAAATTACAGGGATTCCATGAGGAAATAACACTTGAATTTTTTCAAAATCTACAGAATGGACGCATGACAGTGAAGGGCATAAATATAACAGTTTTTGAAGCAGTTATAGCTGAAGTCTCTGGACTTCCAGCAGAGGGCATAAGATGGACTGATAAGCATGTTCCCTTGTAGGACGCAATTGGAGTATTCCAGGACCCTGATGAACAATTGGTACACAAAGGCAAAGGGATTCACCCCACATCTTTAAAGCAACCATGGAAGGAATTGATGATCATTATTCAGAGGCACATCACTTGTGATGGACGTCAAGATGTGGTAAAACCTCGACAACTCAAACTATTAGCTATTATGAATAAAAAAATTACAGTTAATTTGCCATTTTATTTAAATTCTTTATTGCATGACGTTACTAGCCGGGTTAGGAAGGCTAAGGACCCACTTTCTCTCATCAGCCATCATGGTATGATTAATTTAATCATTATCATGGACTGGCCCAACAACAATTAACTTGGGATAACCTTGTAAATCCTGCCTTAACCCCACCAGAAGAAAACCCAGATGTGTAGATAGGTATAGATGATAGAAACATGGATGACCTAGAGATTGAACAATAGGGGCTAAAGGTAACAGGTCTAGAAAGGACAAGAAAAAGAAGGAATCCTTCTTTGGCCTTGGGCCCAGCAAAGCGTAGGCACTCTGCAAGGATAAAATCACAACAACGCACCCCAATTCCAACAGAAGAAGTAGGGTCGTCTCATATCCCCTCTCCAAGTCCGCAAGATGATTTTATGCAGGAATATGAGGAAGAAATGGCTCGAGTATTGGAGAATATGGGGACATACTGTGAAGAAAGGGATCCATTTGGAAACTCTGAAGGGAAAAATCTTTCCATTAACCAGTCTGCCTTTGTTGGTAGTTCTGGCCATGCTGAATCTTTGCGATTTGCTGATAATTTGGAGGGTCAGAGGGAATCAATTCCCTCTATGAATGAGTCCCTTGAGAAAGAGGTCCATGCAGAGGAAACCCTCGAGGATGGAAATCAACCAGAGGTTACTGTTCCATTGGATTCCCCAGAGAAGGAAGCCCCTATAGAAGAAACCCTGGAGGATGAAAATGAACCAGGGGATATTGTTTTAATGAAGTCCCCAGATGACGAGGCCCATGCAGAAGAACACTCTGAAAACGAAAATCACTCAGGAGATATTGTTCGATTGGAGTCCCTTGAGAGAGAATCACATGTAGAAGAAGACCTCGAAGATGAGAATGAATTGGGATATACTATTCCATTGGAACATAACCCTGATATTGACACAACTCCTCCTGAACCCGAAATAAACACAGCTGTGCCACTGCCAATCATAAATGCCACGACGAAGAAAACATACAAGGAAAGATTGAGGAGGTTGACTAAGAAATATAGGAAATAGAAGAAAACAATCAAGCAATTGAGAGAGTGGTTAAAGGAAGCAGTTAGGGTTCAGAAAGTGAAAGTGGAATTGGAAATTGTAGGGACCCAAACAAAACAATGTTTTTTGGAGTATATTGAAACTAAGACTGAGAGTCCTTGTGTTTGTTCAATAGGGACCCAAACAGAGCAATGGCCTTTGGAGAATATTGAGACTCAAGCTGAAGTTCCTTGTGTTTGCTCAATGGAGACCCAAATGGACTTTCCCACTACAGATGTTGTTGTCCAAACCAATTATGAGGAGAATCCCAGGTAGACCGCTGTATGCCCCAAGGAACAATTGAAGTTGATGTTCAAATCGATTTTGAAGGAAATTCCCCGGAAGATTGTTGTATGTCACAAGAAGTGGCCGAAGATGCTGTTCAAACTGATTCAGTGATAACACAGGATGATGAAACTCAGACAAAGGAAACCTCTCACTATGTTCCTTTGGTAGGAGAAGCTGTTATAATGAAATTCCAAAACGAATTAACAAAGATTCAGTAGGAGTTGGCTCAACATAAGGAATAAGTAGTACCGTTACAACTACAACAGGAGTTGCGGAAGAAATTTGAGGCACTTACTGTAACAAAAGACGAGACTCTCGCCAACTTCAAAGATGAGCAGAAGAAATTAGAGAAAGCTGCAGAAGTCCAAGTAGAAAGTTGGAATTATTTGTTTTCTTTACTCTGATGATTTGTCTTATTGATCACCTACCACCAATTATGCACTATTCTTGTTAGAAAGGTACCTCTTGCTGAAAGTCAAAGCTGTCAGTGCTGGTAAGTCAGCAAAATTCAAGACCACTCCAGACTTTGTCAAATGTTTTAAGGAACATAATGAACAGGTACAATGCCTTCTATGTGAATTATACATGCACAATTGTTTCTTGGAGGATGAACTCGATAGTGATCTTGGCCCCTTCATTGGGGATATTCAATTTCAAAATTTTCTCACTTTTGCTACCAATCAGGTTAAATGGGCTAAAATCTTATAACAGTTTTCAAAAAAGGGAATATGGTATGATTTATGGGTCAGGGGAGAACCCATGAAACCCTTACATCTTTCTGTCTAGCATAAAAAGTTCATGAAACAAACAGGAGACGTGGCTCAATTCTGACCACTGCATACAGATATCATACAGGAAGGAAAGGAATACTTTCAGGAAATTAAGGAGGAAGCTTTGTCAACAACAAGATAAAGATGGGAAGCTTCCACTAACAATGTCAAGAACAAGGAGCCATTTGGGTATAGAAATTTCAAAGCTGTTACTACTTGCCTACACAAATACACAATATGGTCCTAAGCATGGGGCCTGACTAGATAGGATGTCGCTACAGATGTCCTATTATCTGGTACCCTCATGACAGGTATTACAGTGATTATAATTTTCCAGATTACCGTGTAAACGAGGCTTTTGCAATACTTAAACAGAAAAACGGTTTTAGGCTATATAAGGAAGAAGTTTATCCTGCTTATTCTTTAATGCAACTGCACCTCAATCATATTATTGGATGAGGACATGCAAAAAGGTAAGCAGGGGAGTATGTTTGGCCATGGAAAATATAAGTTTTATCCTCATATTAGCTTAATTAATCATTTTTCTTTATGTGTTTATCTTTGTTTTAGGAATAAATATAGAAGAAACAATTATAGAATCTGGATAAAACCGATAAATAACAAATTAGGTAAATCTGGGCATGAAAAACTAACTTTTGCTATCTTTATATGCAAGAACATGAATTGAACGATTGCTATTCAAAATATGGAACAACAACGACCAAGAAAGGAAAAAGGACAACGTCTCGATTATGAAGGCAAATGGAAGACTAAGAGAACCAAGTCTATTCTATGATGAAATTAGATTATCGGCTATATAAAGCCAACAGGCGAAATGAACAACTAGCTAGAAATTTGGAGATTGTAACTATTTATTTTTGACACAGAGTACTCCCATTACTGTGACGCTGTAACTCTATTATCAAGTTTAATGAAGAAAACTGTGTTTTACCTATAATCGCATTATGAGTGTCTTTCGGCAGTGACTTCTAGAGACTCTGGGCCCGGTCGATAGGAGATTTACTACTTTAATTGTGTCATATTTATTTCTGTTTACTCTTACAATTGTTTATTACTGTTATTTCATGAAATTAGAATTATTCCGATTGTTGTGAGTATTGATTGTTACAATTTACTTTTGCCATTCAAACTAGATTCTAGATCTTGCTGTATTTTACATCTGCGTGTTAATCTTTACCGAATTTATCAGGTTAGTTTAAGTATCTGATTGCTGTTCATTCTGAAGTAGTGTTATCAGAGATCTTAAGCTTACAGTTGATTGCTTTCCGTTAGATGTTTGAATAGTTACTTGCTGTTCATTTCCTGTATCTTTCCTTCATGCTAAACGAATTACTGTTTATACTAGTTAGATTTGCTACGAGTGATTCCTTTTACTTGCATTCCAATTTAGTTCTCTGCATAATAGATTAAAGTAGATTTGAAAATACTTTAAAGATTTCTTTCAGAATTGTTTTGGATTGAACTTCAAGAATTAGATGTTAATCATTGCAACGATTCTAAATCATTTCATTATGAATGTGCCTCTGAATTCACTTGCATAGACATGCTGAACACTCTTGAAATAAACAGACTTGCCTTGGTTTGAGAACTAATGTAGGTATTAAGGTTGCTTTTAATAGTCATCTTAATGCACCAACAATAAAAGTGGGGAAAAGACCATATTGCAGGGGAAGATCAAGCTAGTGTCCATCAGACTAGTAACGACACTGCAACTCAAGTAACGTGGCTGCAAGGGATGTAGCTTATTCATTGTTCACATATCCAATGGATCAAAAGATAGAGAGGATCATGAGGGAGCATCCAATTATAAAGCGGTTTGTAGACGTTTTTCCAAAAGAGATTCTAGCACTACAACCAAACAAGGAGGTCGCTTTCTTGATTAAACTTATGCCTGGGACAAATCCTGCATCCAAATCCCCTTACAAAATCATCAAACCCAAGTTAACTAAGTTGATGTTGCAGCTGAAGGAAATGTTGGATAAAGGGCACATTAGGAAGAGCATTAGAGAAATTTTGAGGTCTAAAATGGGCCTTAAAACAAAAATGTACAACCAAAATCAACTTTATAAGAACCATTGGGATTCAATGTGATGATGTTGACCATGGGGGATGATTCGCCATTTTTGGAGTAAAAAAGTAAAAGGATTAAAAAATAAAAAATAAAAAACTACTTTTTCAACTCGTATTTTCAACTTATCTCCCTACATTTTTAATCAAATTTCGAGTTTAAGCACTCATTAGATGTGGAGTTCAATTCCTCATCCAAGGATTACCCATGTTGCATACTTTTGATGGACCTTGCAACATGAAAAAATCATAAATACATGAAAAAATGTGATTCACTCAAAATTTGAGCAAAACCGTAGGGATATAAGTTGAAAATACGAGTTGAATAATTTTTATTTATTTATTTATTTATATATTTTTTTTCCCTTTAAAATTTGATGATGCAATCTAATATTGCTTTATTATTTCCACTATTATTTTATAATATTCCTTAGGTGACCCATTTTATAGCTCAAAATTTCTCTAATGTGTATCGCCATGGGGAGCACCTATGTTATTTGTGAAAAAGTAAGATGACACTTTGATATTGTGTGTTGAATATTGATAGATCAATAAGGCCACCATTAAGAACACATATCCATTGTCGCGGATTGATGATATGTTTGATTAGCTAAAAGGGGCATAAATGTTTTGAAAATTTGATTTAAGATCGAGTTATCATCAGGTGCATATCAAGGAAGAAGACATCCACAAGATGACATTTCAAACTAGGTATGGGCACTATGAATTCGTGGTTGTACCATTGGGTATTAAAAATTCTCCTACTACTTTCATGTGCATGTTGAATAACATTTTGAGTCCTTATTTGGACAAGTTCGTGCTAGTTTTTGTGGAAGACATCTTGGTGTATTCTAAGAATGAGGAAGAGCATGAGGAACACCTCACAATTGTGCTACAATTTTTGAGAGAGCATAATATCTATGTAAAACTCAACAAATGCAAGTTCTACCAAACTTAGATTTAGTATTTGGGCATATCGTCTCAAAGGAGGGCATGACATTTTACTGTTAAAAAGTTAAGCAAATCATGTAATGACCTACTCCTCAGAATGTGTTTGAGGTGAGATATTTCATGGGGTTAGTAGGTTATTATTGGAGGTTTATTTGAAAATTCTTGAAGATTGGTTACCTAATCACTACATTTCAAAGAAAAGGGGTTAAATTCCAACAAATAATTGAATGTGCTGTGAGCTTTGAAAACTAAAGCATTTGCTTACACATGCACCAGTGTTAAGGATTGCTGACCTAGACAAGGACTTTCTGGTATGTACAAATGTTTGCAAGGAAGGACCTTGTGGAGTCTTAATGCATGAAGGCCAAGTGGTCCGTTATGAGTATATGAAGTTAAACATACATGAACAAAATTATGTCATCCATGATTTATTATTGGTAGCGATAGTCCATGCATTAAAAATGTGGATGAATTACCTTATGGGAAGGAAATTTACATTGATGACAAACCACGGGGGACTGAAGTATTTGTTTGACCAACCAAAGTCGGATGCTAGGTAGGTAAGATGGTTTCCACTAATCAACAAATTCAATGTTGAAATCAAATATATCCAGGGGAAGGAAAACAAGGTAGCTGATGCACTTGGCATGAGGTTACAATTAACTCATATAACTTCTATGAGCTCTTGTGAATTCAACATTCAAGAGAATATTAAGGAGGCCAAACAATGAGGTGAGAAATATTTACAACTTAAGGAGCAGTTACAACAAGAACCTAAAGGGACATTGAGCAAGGACTACTCCATTATAGAAGGTAGAATATTGAAGTTTAAAGGAAGAGAGCACATACCTAGTATGGATGATTTGAAGAAGCCCATTATGGATGAGAATCACAAAAGGCCATATTCTGGTATCCCAGGATACCAAAAGATGATAACTACTATAGAGAAGTCATATTATTGGCCAAACATGAAGAAAGAGGTGGCTATGTATATAGCCAAGTGCTTAGAATTCCAATAGGTAAAGGTGGAATGCAAGCATCCAACATGACTATTACAACCAATTCCCTTCCCAAAATGGAAGTGGAAAGTCATCTCCATGGATTTTGTTTTTGGGTTACCAAAGAATAGTAGGTAACATGATGCCATTATGGTTGTATTGGACAAGTTGAACAAAAAAACTCACTTTGTTTGCTGTTAAGTCTACCAATAAAGCAATATTTCCTAAGTTTTCATGAAAGAAATAATAAGACTACATGGGTTGCCAAAGAAAATGATTTTGATCAGGATGCTAAGTTTACATCAAAATTTTGGAAAGAGTTGTTCACTAGTTTGGGGGGAGAATTAGACTTCAAAACAATGTACCATCCACAAACAGATGGGCAGACTAAGAGGGTAACTAGAGTGTTGGAGGACATGCTTAGGATGTATGTCATGCACTAGCAAAGGATGTGGGAATAATTCCTTCCTTTAGTAGAGTTTGCCTACAATAATGGGTACCAAGAATCCTGAAAAATGAGTCCATTTGGGGCTCTTTATGGGAGGAAATGTACCACTCCTGTTAGTTGGAGTGATCCAATGAAGAAAGTGCGCATTGGACTAAACATGATAAACGAATTAGAGAAACAAGTTACAACCATCAAGAAAAATCTAAAGATAGCTCAAGATCGAAAGAAGAACCATTAGAGAAATTGTGAGGTCTAAAATGGGCCTCCTAAGGAATATTATAAAATAACTGTGGAAATAATAAAATAAGATTAGATTACATCATCAAATTTTAGAGGGAAAAACAAAAAAACTACTTTTTCAACTTATCTCCCTACGGTTTTAATCAAATTTTGAGTGGGAGCACTCATTGGATGTAGAATACAATTCCTCATCCAAGGAGTACCCATGTTTCATACTTTCGATGTACCCTACTACATGAAAATTGAGAAATACATGAAAAACATGATTGCAATTCAATTTTTTCATGTATTTCTCATTTTTTGTATAGCAGGGTCCATCGAAAGTATGCAACATGGTTACTCCAAAATTCAAGTTGAATTGCACAGGTAGAAGGATTAGTACACTCTAGGCTAGTACTATGCACATCCCAAGATTGGACATAAATTTGATTTATGTAAGCAATATGAGTGATGCATGTGTAAAATTAATATTTGAAAGAACAATGTAAACTTTGAAATGGGAACTATAAACTCAACACGGGAACTCTAGCAAAAAAAACCCCAAAAAAACATGAAAAATAGTGCTAAAAAAGAAAAGTGTTGATGGCTGGAATATGTATTATAATACTTATATCTATTATCTATATCTTATTCTATATCTATATCTATATCTAATCTATATATATATTATATATATATATATATATATATATATTATATATATATATAAGGGTTAAATTTTCAACCATGTTTTTAAGATGGCAGTGAAAACCAATTTTTTGAGCAAAATTTTGCAAAAAACACCTTCAAAACGAAAAGTGTTGTGTTGGAATAACATTTTTTTTTTTGAAGGTAATTTTTTCAACATGTTTAAAAAATGACAGTGAAAAAACATTTTTTTGTGCAAAAAATTGTGGCAAAAACACTTCTTCAAAACGAAAAGTGTTTGATCTGGAATAATTTTTTTATTTTTATTTTTTTTATTTTTATTTATTTATAATTTTTTTGGGTAAAATTTTTCAACATGTTTTAAAAATAGAAGTGAAAACCAATTTTTTGTGCAAAAATTGTGCAAAAAACACCCTGAAAACAAAAAGTCTTGATGCTGGAATAACACTTTTTTGTTTTCTAGGGTAAATTTTCAACATTTTGAAATAATGGTGTAAAATATTTTACCATAACTCCTAAAAATATTAAACTTTCAAAAGAATAATGAAAAAAATAGAAAAAAGAAAAAGAAAAAGAAAGTAAAAAAAAATAGCGAAACGTAAATAAAAATATATATTAAAAACAAACATAAAAAAATCAAATATAAAAAAAAATTTAATAAAAAAAATCATAGGAAATGTTTAAAAAAAAATTTAATAAGAATTAAGAAACAAAATAAATAAATTAAAAAACGTAAAGAAATAAATAAATAAGAAAACATTGTTTCAAAAAAAAATGATTTTTTTTTAATATTTTTAAACCATAAAAAAATTTGGAAAAAAATAAAAATTAAACAACATAGATTAAAAAAAAAGAAAATTAACAAAAAAAAAAACCAAAAAAAAATTAAAAACTACTAAAATTAAGATTAAAAACATTTAAAAAAAACATGAAAAAACAAAAATTTACTCAATTTAAAAAACAAAAAAAAACCAATTAAAATGTAAAAATATATACATATTTTCAAATTAAAAAAAATTAAATATATTTTTGATTTAAAAAACATTAAAATATTTTTTAAAAATATATATGTTTTTTTTTTTTTTTTTTTTTTTTTTTTTTTTTTTTTTTTTTTTTTAGGCTGGGGCGGACTCCTTTCCAATTTACATGTCCATTAAGTTACCCCTGTCAACGGGGGAAGGGTAGCCCAAGATTTGAACCCAAGACTTCCTTGTTCGGTGAGGACTTTCATTTCACGGCAATTGCCGCTTTGAGCTACCCCATGTGGACAAAAATGTATATGTTTTTAAAAAAACATTTTTAAAATTTAAATTAAAAAATATATTACATTCAACACATTAATATATATATATATATATATATATATATATATATATATTATTTTATTTAAAAAAATATTTTTTATTTGAAGAAAACAAAAGAAATTGGCCGCCGCTGTCCGTGGGGGTGTGGCCCTCGGTGGCGGAGCACGCAGCTCCACTGCTTAGGGCCGCGCCCCCACGGGTGACTGGAATTGGCACGTAGCTTTGCCGCCCAGGGCCGCGCCCCCACGGGCGACCAGAATCAGCACGCAGCTCTGTCGCCGAGGGCTGCGCCCCCACGGGTGGCCACTGTCTGATTCCCGGAATCAGTTCGCCGTCGTTCGGCCACCCGTGGGGACGCGACCCTGGGTGTCACGCCCCCAAGCCTACGGTGGTCTTTCAACCGTGCCGGCGAGGTGCGGCACCACCAAACACTTTCTTTTTAACAATACTCGTGCACATGGACTACGCCTAATTCACTTTCTCCTACTTAGTTTGTGATTCTCAACCAAGTATTATTATGTTATCCTTTATACCAATGAACACCCATACACATTCATTATCCACAACATTATATAAGAGAAATGCAACAGTATAAATGGAGGGGCAACTCCCTGCAATATGAGTCTGCCCAACAATATATTATACAATCTTCAATTTTTACAATGCATAAGTTAAATCTTGGGAAACCCCAAATTTACACTTTGCCAATTTTTCACAACTTCGGCAAACTCGGTTTCCCAGCTCGTCGGCACCTCCGCACTGTTTCTGCACGACTCACCAACCCTTCGTTCACCTCGTCGCACTGTCGTGTCGTTTTCCCAACTCGGGCGCGCCTCCAAGTCGCCACACATGGGCGCCTCCAACCGAGACACACCTCCGTTCACAATCTCAACACTTCATCGTTTCGACGTGTATGGCGCGCCCTCACCCAGTCGCCCGTCTGCACGTCCACCCGTTCACCTGGTCAACTTCGCCCAAGTTGCCGCACGACTTCACCCGGGTCGCCACACGACTTCACCTGGTTCGCCCGAACGACCTCACCCGGGTCGCCACACGACCTCGCCCGGGTCACTCGAACGACCTCACCCGGGTCGCCACACGACCTCACCCGGGTCGCCCGAACGACCTCCCGAACGACCTGCCTGAACGACCTCCCGAACGACCTGCCCAAACGACTGTCCGAACGACCTGCCTGAACGACCTGCCTGAACGACCTGCCTGAACGACTGTCCGAACGACTTGCCTAAGCGACCTGCCCGAACGACTGTCCGAATGACCTGCCTGAACGACTTTTCTGAACGACTTTCCTGAACGACTTTTCCAAACGAGTTCTCACCCGAGTTCCGCCCGTCGTGCGGGCTCATCCACGCACTTCAGAACTCCTTGTTCGAACTTGTTGATCAAATTCTTGATGGTCGTTTGCCTCCAAACGCCGTCCAATATATACGGGCGGGTGGCGGGTTGTGTCACCCGGCCGACCCACACCAAACGGCTGGCCGACTCGTTCATAATGTGTTGTCTCGCCTGGAGGATGGTCGGCCCGCCCAACTCATGGGACCCCCCCTCAACTCACCCAACACCTTATAAACTCGCCCAAGGTTCATTTTGTTTCATGTTTCGCACGCACTTCGTATGGTGGAGTCGCCCTGACCATCGCACGAACTGCAGGTCCTGACATCCTCCCCCACTGGAAGTCATTGTCGTCCTCGACAATATCTCATCCCAACAACCATCTGTCACCAAGATCACCATACCAAGGTATACATCCATCGGTATGTCATACATCGGAAATCATCTCAATCCATGATCATCAACCACCATGCCACAATCTCCACATGCTGCTCTCCATCGTGGGAGGCTGGTCCCTCCATCTCAAGCTACATGCCCACTGCAACATATCGTGTCGTCCTCATCATGTGTCATCCCATGTGAACTGCTGCCATGATACTCCAACACAATACTAACATATCCCTGTACACCGTTAACCCCCATGTTTGAACTAGTCGGATGGCCAGTCCAACTGTCATGCTCAAACCATGAGAATGCACATCCTCATGCCACCATCAGTTGTTTCTCAGAACATCCTGTCACATCCTCAACTCGAT
>APFE030397813.1:2962-13591 GCA_000404065.3 Pinus taeda | reverse complement strand
AACATTTAAGAGAAAGATAGTGTCTGGTTGGTTTGTTTGTCATTAGGTCTTCATTAGATTCTAGGAAGGTCTATCTTGTCTGCAAGATCGACTCATTCCGCGTGACAGGCCTCATACTAGCTCTAATGCTAAACAATAGACAACTTTCCCTACATCTGAACTTAAGATCACTCACCTAAAGGGGTTTTCAAAATGGCCATTCCTGCATTCTTGACCAACAAATTTGACGTACTGGATGTTTCTTTTTTTGTTGGTTATTCCCTTCATTTCCCTTTTAGTTCATGAATGGTATACCTATTTGCCTAGATTCAATGGAAATACAGAAGGTTGGACCAGCACCTCAAGGATTTTCATGAATGCATGGAACAACTGGGTATTGTTTTTGAAGATGTGAAAATGAAATTGTTCATGTATTATTCACCTGAAGATGCTATACTTTGGTACATAACAATACCTCATGGTGGCATATCTTCCTTAAAGAGATTTCGGATAGCATTTGATATTTTTTGCAAAAGATTGTATCCACCGGGTGCTCTGTTTGAAGATTGTTGTGCACATTTTAATGTTGGAAATATATCTAAGGTTAATGATCCTATTGAATATGTTTGTGAGGCTAACCTCCAAGAAAACATGTACTTTCATCAAGAAACATCACCTAGCGATCAGGAAAGTGAAGAAGTAGACATTATCAAGCTATAGATAGACCCTTAGAGATCTTATTCTGTAGAATTTGATTATTCTCATTCTTATGATTCATATGACTCTGATGGGATGTTAAGCAATGCAAGAATACAATAGTCCCAGTCATGGGAAGCTGCACAAAAAGAGGAGCCCCCCCGAGATGTTAATAAATAGGCTCCAGTTTACAATCCACATCCTTCAAATGGAGAACAAGTTCAATAAATTGATATTAAAGTCAATAAATATTCTCGGATATATGATTTAGATGATCCATAGGAGGATGATATTATTGCAGACTGTCAAAGGGGTGTGCTTGCAAACAAGTGGGAAGAAGATTACGAACAACAACTCCTTCAAGAGGAGCCCAAATTTGAAGAGCCCAGCAATGTCGATGGCTGCCTGTTACAAAAAGATTCCTCCTTGGAAATTGTTCAAGAAAGGGAGACAACCATCATTTTTTCTCATCAGTTCCATGATCTAGTAGGTGACTATATGGAATATTTCTTTGGTCAAAAGTCAATCTCAATTATGAGGTTCATGAAAGAGATTAAAATAACTGAGCATCAAATATCAGTTTGGGGGTAGTGGTGCATGCATGTTTTAGTTGTTGACTTTCTGGAGAACAATGGCATAAGGTCTAGTACTCAAATGTTGGGTTGGTGTCATTGGAAGGTTGAGCTCACATGGGTGAATTGAGACCTATGCATAAGCAGGAGTTGTATATAAATAAGATCACTATGTGAGTGTTTAATTTCCAATTTTTAGAGTTTGTAGTTCTGCATTTAAGTTTTATGAGGAAAGGAATCCCAACAAATAAAGTTCCATAGAGATTTTTAGCTTTTATAGGTTCATTATATCTTTGACTCCATGCAAGCTACTAGCATGTAGGTTCTCAGTACCTTGCTAGAAAGGCATTGTCCCCAACTGGATCCAATGTTATCACTTACTGCAAAATTTTTCAAATGATGCCAAATGATGTCAAAAGAATGCAAAATAGCAGAGAAGTTTGCAATCATGTTCCAAGCCGCAGAAGGAATCAATGGCTACATCAAACCCTCTCTAGTAGAACTTTCTCTAAACAAACTTTCCAATGACATGTGGAAGTCTAAAAATGGACTCCTGGATCAAAAGATATGGTCTGTTAAAGTTTCAAGGATTAAAGCCTTAGGAAGGAAAGAATATCGACGATTGCATATCGCAGGTCTAGAATATCAGAGATCACATATAAGAGGTACATAAATATCGATGATTGTTGTTAGCATCCGTACCCCGCTACACGACAAAATGACGTCATGCTGACGTCATCAGAAAAAAGCACCCTGAACCTGCCAAAGTCAAAATTTCGGGTAAAAAGGGGTGAAAACATTGTTTTTACCCATTTACCATAGTTTTCTCCAAGCGACCTATGCATGCCAATTTACGTGCAAAAGACTATTTTCGCCATTCAAGTCCACCAACCAGAAGGTTTATTACACAGCTCGGCCCCTCGACCCACCTGGTCACCTGCAAATCGGCCATTCCACCGAGAAAACAAGTATTTACAACCAATTGCGCCTGACCCTGTTTTTATTGGATTTCACTATAAAATTTCCCACAACACCTATAAACTTGAAAAAGAAACACTATGTTGCTGCCCAGATTACCCCAGAACCTTTGTCTTGCTAAGTTCACCACAAAGTCGCACGGTGAGCTACAATTGAGCTCATTCGGCCCTGCAAACTCTCCAAGAAATCCGAAAGCTACCTTTTGCCCATAATTGTAGCCCATTGTGCCAAAGAAGCCCATAGCTCCTGTTTCTCCAGCTAACTTCAATCCACAGAGCTAAATTGAAGCCAACAAACCAGTTTCAACGGTGAAAATCCTGGAGAAATCCATAGAGCCATCGTTCTGCCCATTTTGCTTGCACGGAGTCAAAATTTCCAATTTTAAAGGCAACAGAGCTTAGCCATGGAAGGTCCAGTGGCCTTGAACATCACTCCCCTTAATGCACCCCACAAAGAGTTGGAACATTTGCCCTTGGTTGATAGAGACTATCTAATCCAAGACCTAATAGGCTACCAAAACCATCTGCTAGCAGTCTGTGAGCTCAGAAATAGTTACTTAAATCAAAATGATGTCTATGGAATTTGGGAATCAAATCTACCCAGATACTACCTCCCCTCTGTGAATATATTCCCTGAGCTCATTCACCTCCGTTGTGAGAACTATGAGCCAACAAACAGGGCAGTTAAGAGTCCATCTGGGACTACCCTTTTTCATATTACTCCTGACTCTATAAATCAGATGTTGAACTTGAAACCAACCCACCTCCAATTTCCTCTTACCATGAAGTTCTTGCTGGATGAAAGTCCCAAACTCTCCAGCTCAGAGATAACCAGAATTGCCAAAGTGTTCATGAGAGCAAATCGCCAACCTAAGGAGCCACCTCCTTTTCACTATGCCTCTTTCACTGAAGTGGGTAGATTAGTTGTTGATATGATATATTTTGTTTTGGGGTTCAAGACAAGTGAGCATATTGATGAAACCATACTGGTTATGATGTCTATCTTTACCCCAGGGCAACCCCCTGCTGTCCTGTACAACTATGCCAAATTTATTGCCAACAAGATACATGACCAATTGTTAAGGCTAGACAGGGAGGGAATCTTTAAATATTCATCCTATATCTATCATCTATTTCTATATTACCAGCCAAATATCTTCCAATTCCCCATTATAAAATTGGACCATAAAGGGGAAAGGAGGTCTATGATTTTTTGGACCCCAATCTTTCATGAAGTCCGCAGCTCTCCCCACTCTTATTATGAGTTTGTTGATTTATTTGTATACCCAGTCTCTTTTCTCCTGATGAGAACTCCTCCTCCTAGACTGACACATGATATGCAAAAGATACTACATCTCCCCAAAAACTATAAAATAGGTGACTGGTACTTTTACCAGAATCATACTACTATGAGGATATATGGTTGTGAGCTATGCCCCTACAGGCTACCCAGATATGTGCCAATGAGATTGTTTGCCTTGGAATATTTCAGGAAATTCATCAATTTAGATCTGAGTCACTTCCATAGCACAAAGAAAAAGGCCCGATGGAAGCTCAGAGACCAGTTAGGCCCCTTTGTTATGAACAAGAAAGAGGGATGGAAGGATGTTGATGAAATATTGGGTCAAACACTCAGACTCAAGAGAAGCTTTTGGTGGGTACCCTATGACCCATATGGCTTTATCAATGCTAGAAGGGTAAAATATAGGCTGGCACCCTATGAACATTGCAGCATCCCTGACATAGAAAAGTTTTCCAACCGAGATAAGTGGGTGGAGGGCAAACTAGTTGAAGATTTAACTGAGGAAGATAAAATGGAACAAACCATGAAAAATTTGGAAAAAACTCTTAACTTAGATTCTTTTGGGCAGGTGTCTTTCAAAAAACCACAGCAAACCGGGGAAAGCTCATCAATTGCCACAATTACATAACAGGTTGCCCAGGAAAGGACTACACCAACAATAGGGACAACAAAGGGCAAGGAGTTGGTAGTTGCAGAGCAAGAAACAATGGAAGAACAGCCAACTACCTCAAAAGAACACAGTCAAGGGAAAGCCCCTTCACTACAGACACGAGCACTAGAGGTACCAACACTGTAGACTCCTCTTCCTGAGGAGAGAAGCAAGAAAAGAGACCGAGAAGACCCAACACCTGCAAGTGGGTCAACAGAACAGCAAGAGGCCAAGAGGCAAAGGGTAGATCCTCCTGAAGAGGACATTGTGGAAGACATCATTGAGAGCACAAGAGGAGAGAGGGCCATCAGCCAACAGACTTCCGCTAGCTCTCACAGACAAGAATGGGAGAGGCAGCATGGAATGGAAGTCTCCTCCTCAAGGTCACAAGCCAAGAAAAGATCAGACATCAAACAATCATTTATGGAGATTAAGGCTCCAAATGAATCATTAAGAATTTAGTTGTATGATTAATTTCTTAAGATGACACCCTCCAAATAGCATAAACTAATGGCAGCCTATGACATTAAGGAGGAGAAAATGATCTTAAGTCATTTCAAGCCCAAGGTTCAGTAGCTACAGTCTGTAGCTGACTACATAAGGACCAATCTAAAGGTCCTTGCCAAAGACATACACCCAATGGAACAAATAGAATTGCATAAACAAATGGGTGAAATAGTCTATGCTACACTGGCAGACAAGGCAATGCTGGCCCGCCAATTAAAAGAGTCATTGAGTAATACATCTGCTCAATTGGATTTGGAGAAGATCTCTTCTCTAGCCAAAGATAACCGAATAAAGACTCTGGAAGAAATAATTGTTGAGTTGGGACATGATCCCAAGGATGCCAAGGGCATCAAAGCATTGATCAAAAAGAAGGAGGAAGATATTGCTGCCCTTAGAAAGCAATTGAAGTTGTCTGTCACCATGCATCCACAAACAATAGAACTAGCACAAGAAAAACCAGAAGAGGATGTAATGGATTTCTTGATGAGAATGAATCAAAGACTAATGCAGACAGAGCAAGAGTTGGAGAAAGCATTGCAAACTAAGCAGGGAGAGTCGACCTCCCAGCCACCTGAAATAGCTCCAACAATTGTCTCTTCTCCCCCCACAGACACAGCAGTAATCCCTCCCACTGAGCCAGCACCAACAACAAGTATAGCAACTACAGATGCTACAGTAGCAGCAAAAACAGAACCTGAGACCAGCATGAGGATGGAAGAAATGATGAAGCCAGTGAAAGAGCTAGAAGCTCAAATGTCAGAGCTCAAAGAGGCAAAAGAAAGACTAGCCAAGCTAGAAGTGAGCTATGACAAATCAAAAATAACAGTGGCAGAGAAGACTAGAGAGGTGAAGGCCCTGGAGAACATGGTGAAATCATTGGAAAAGGATCTCACCTTGCATAAACCTCTGGCAGACATTAAAATGATTTTGTGGACCAAGATTGGCCAGTTCATTACTGACCAATGGCGATCAATTCAGACAATCTATGAACAAATTGAATTAATAGAAAGGGCACAAGAGCAAATTCAAAGGGCCAGGGCATCATTACGAAATATGCTTGAGCAGGCCAATAGGCTCATCCATTTTTTGAATACCAATACTAAAGAACAGCTAGCAGCTTTGGACATCTCGGATAGCATAGGCACCATTTTGACAGTGAAGAAGGTGCTAACAATGAAAAATTTTATACAGACTTTGGAAAGGAAGTGTCAAGAAATGCAGATGGACATTAATGCCTTCACAGAGAAATTCGCAAACTTGCAGCAGAAGGGTCTACCCATTTTACTAAAAAGCAATCAAAAATTATTATCACATCAACAGTATGCTCACAGGGTAAACATGTATGTAACAAATCAGATCACTGCATCATCCAGCACCTCAGAAGACACAGGGCCTCCTTCCGGACATATTTTATATAACAAATTGGAAAATTTGTTTTTTATAGAACATGAAATAAATCATCTTTTTGAATTCAAGCCTAACTTTTACAAGTATACTGAGGCTGATGAAATACTTGTAAAAATACAAAGACATTAGTTTCCTACAGAACAGTGGTGGCAGAGTATGCTGCAAGTTTTGCCTAGGTAATTTGGATATTTCTGCATATGTACACTTGGTCAAATAGCAAGACACGTGGCAGATATGAAGGAAGGAGCTCAAGCGAGGATCAGGACACATTAAAGATGAATCAAGAGCAGGTGAGAAGATCAAGACAGTAACGCAGGAAGGCAGATTAAGGACATAACTACTAACCGAATTCCTGGGTGAAAATTCTAAAATATCTTGTCAGATAAAGCAGCCAGCACAGCCACAATAACTCCTACCTTTATTTCGGCATTTATTTCTCTGACAGAGTAGCTGAAGGAAGTTATTGCTTCTTATCTTATCTTCAATATATTTTGTAAACTCTCTTTTTGTATAAATGCCCCCCCAAGGAATGTATTCGGGGTTGGTGATTATCCTATTGGACTGCACTGTAACTCTGATATTCATTAATAAAAAGGCTGTTGAAATGCATTGCTGCTGGACCTTCTGAATGTGGATTTGATGATTCTGGACTCTGCTATAGAATTCTTGTGTCTTTCTTTGGCTCAATAAGTTATTCTAAACTATGTTTTTGTGTTTTCTATGTTTTCAAATTTCATATATGTTCCATTAATCTTAACAACGGGGAAAAAGAATAGCCCAGAACTTGTTTAAATACACTCTGTGTTCAATTCCTTCTGTTATTTATGTTTTCTTCAGAACTAGCATAAACAGAAATTCTTAAATGCTTATGTTTCCACTAATTCTTGCATTTTGAAAATTGCCAAGGAATTCTTCACTCCTCCTTGGAAATATTCATGCACCTTCCCTCTGCCACCATGATAAAGGATTCTTGACTGCCCTTTACCCCCTGGTTTACATCCCACCAATCACTAGCTTTCAATATTGTTCCAAAACTGATTATCTTGCTCTGTAGTATTGCCCATCATCACAGAAACACACTCAGCACTCCATCTTCATAGACCCCATTTCACCATCCAAACAAATTTAAAACAAACATCTGCACATCATAACTAACATAAAAACTTCAAATAAACAAAGTTAAATTATATAGAGAGAGCCCTCTCTGGATACAGTTTGGCAAGAAATTGCATCTAAAATATTAGTTAGTGGTTACCTCGGCCGTTCCCTTTTCTCACAAGTTTTGGGAACAACCTGAGTGATAACAATTGCAACATCAAAGCATCATATATATCACAATCACATATTGGATGCCGAGCAAACCAGTGCATCACAACATCAAAGCATCAAGCATATCGGTGCATCGCATATTGGAGGTCCAGCGACATCAGAGATTGGCAATTGCGACATCAGATCTTATAGGAGATTAGCACATCAGAGCATCAAGCATATCAGCGATCAGATAATCAAAACTTCTGAACGTGAGAACCTTTTAAAATTTGTGACATGGGTAAAGCGTCGATAGTGTTAAAAACTACTGGGAATGTCGCTAAAGGATTAACAAATGATTTCATTGCAAAACTAAATGTGGGCGAGCCCTTTTCTCTCTAATCTAACAGGACACATGTCTACATATGATTGGTATTGATAAAGCTACAATGGCATCTGACATCAGCATGATGTGGCGATACGAAAGGATAAGTGGCAGGAAGTTTTAGAATTTTGAGGTGGCCTAAGGGGACAAATATGGGTGACATGTGTCACCACTCATGAGGCTCAACATAGAGCAGTGACATCATATTGGAGATCGCATATTGGAGGTTGAGGATGTCGGCACTTTGTAACACTTGATACTTTAAAAAGTTCCAATAAGGGGGCTTCGATATTGGGATGGCACCACAGTCGCAAATTCTCAAAGAACCAAGGGCGCTAAGCAATTAACAAACGAAAAATAGTCCCCGGTGGGAACAAAAATGCTCTAGCACCTCAAGACTAAGCAGCAGGCCACGGTACTTGGTCATAATGTGAGAAATGTGGGAAGCGCTAAGTGAAAGGAGCCCATCATATAGGAGGTTGGCAATTGAAAAAATAGAATACTACACCACTATGAAGATTGTGATATGGAATTCCTTCGATAACATAGTACAGAGAGTTAAAGGTGTATGGGTCGGAAACTGCAAGATTGAATGCAGGAACAGAGGAGTTGGTCTTAGGAGTAATGTCGACTATCAAAGATCACTGGGTCAAGGTAGAAAGGACCACAATCTGTAGGAAAGGGTGTTGGGTCTGCCTAAAATTTATGCAAGCCATCGCATTGCTCGGACGCATGTCTTCAGTGAGATAAAAGGAGGTATGGGACTCAGGAAGCAATGTGCAGGTCACCTGAGAATTAATTTCTCATCATGGAGCTCCACGTAGTCAGGAATTTAAATACTGCCAAGTCGATATTTATTTTTGTACTGTGACAAGAAACCAACAGTTGATCACTCCCAGCACTAGAAAGTGGGGAATTCAAGTTGTTAAGGTGAAAATGATAGGTGAATGTTCCAAGTAACAGAGGAGGAACATCATGGAAAATGCATGGCTTGATTAGAGGTGATCACAGGAATCAGCATGGAGATATTTTTCTATGGTCATCGTTCAGTTTTCCCATGTTTTGTTATTTTGTACTTTGTTGCATTTTAAAGAAGCAATCAAATTTGTTGTAATCATTTTGGGCAGCTAAGCAATCACACACTGAGACAGCTAGTTGATCAGACAACTGGAGATCGATTGAGATATTTTGTAATTGTTGTTCAAAGATCCTCTCTCCTTATAAATAGACAGAAGAAACACTTAAACACGGTTCATAATTTTTGGAAAGAACTCTTGGAAAGGGCCTTTCCTTGTTCTCATGAGGGCAATGTTATGAATCTTGATGTATGCACATTTCTCATAATATTAATATGAGATCTCTAGTGATTCCAACTACTGGATTACAGTATGTTCATCTCCCTTTGTGTTTTCATATATGTTAACTATTCTTCTCATATTTCATCTCACATAGCTTCTAAACATATTTCTCATTATATGAAGATTCATTTCAATCAATTTATTGATGGAAAATGCATGTATAAGATTCATTTTGATCAAGTTATTGATGGATAATTCTTGTATTGATGGAATTGATCCTCTCTAAATCTCGATATATAGAATTCTTAAACTTTAAGCTCTTTATGATGGATTTCTCCTCTACTGCCTTCTACCATTACATTTGTCTTAACAAATGATTTGTTGCAAGTTCTCAATCTGATTTGTCCAACACTGACCGAGGATGATTTCCTATGTATTCCTGTGTGTACATTGGTTCATACACTGTATCTTTATGAATGCTTCCGAATCAACCTTATTTGAATTACATGTAAAAACTATGGTGCTATAATTCTTCAAAATAAATTTGACAGCACTAATTAAGATGTCCTAAGAACTGGTCTCCTATCAACCCAGAGGTTGTCTCTAGGAGTGACAACATCTTTTTAGTGTCGTTGTCGAGGAATGAATCAAAATTTTTTTCCCTGGGTATGACAATTTTTACATTCCCTCTATTGGGTGAGCAAGGGAAGTGTGGGTTGAAGATCTCTCACCTTGGTGACTCCACTGTTTGAATGCTATTGTAAACACCCTGGAAACTCCACTATCTATATCTTTATTTGGTCATCGTGGCTTTCAAGAGGCCTCATACTCGCTCTGATGCTAAACAACAAAAAACATCCCCTATATTTGAACTTGAGATCACTCACCTAAAGGGGTTTTCAAAATGGTCATTCCTTCATTCTTTGCCAACAAATTTTCCCCACTGTATTTTTCTTCTTTTGTTGGTTATCCCCATCATGTCCCTTCAATTCATGAATGGTATACCTATTTTCCTAGATTTAGTGGAAACGCGGATAGAAGGCCAGAGCAACACCTCAAGGATTTTCATGAATGCATGGAACAACTGGGTATTGTTTTTGAAGATGTGAAAATCAAATTCTGCATGTATTCTTTAGCTGAAGATGCTATAGTTTGGTACAAAACAATACTTTATGGCAACATATCTTCCTTAAAGAGATTTCACATAGCATTTAATTTTTTTTGCAAAAGATTATATCCACCGGGTGCTCTGTTTGAAGATTGTGCACATTTTTGTAGAAATTTTGAATAATTTAACACATATTCAATGGATATTATCCTGATCATGTACTATTGCGGAAAACATACACAATACATAAGCTCCTCTACGTTGATCATCAATATAGCAGCATCAATAACAATAAAACATCAAGAGCATTCACACATTAACAGTATGTATCCCGGGGAAAGCATCTCGCTAAAAACCCCAACTATCTGTATATTAATGATTGAGTCATGTAACATTACACAGCATAATACTTCTCACAAGTATCTCAACCTCTGTTACACACAATACAGCTCAGATCTGAATCAATCACTGGCTCAAATCTCCTTCGCTGCTTGCCTGCC